>WOGP01005858.1:0-12817 GCA_015342065.1 Leptinotarsa undecemlineata | reverse complement strand
GTCATACTCAGTGTAACAGTCGTATATTGTTTTTTCAATGATTTTATTAGATGAACATCTAAAGGATTTGGTAATCTTGTATCACATCGCCTCTTGGGTGCATAAGGTTTGTTTTTGACTATTTTACGTTCTGTTGAGAAAGGAATTTCGGTCAAATCTGATGTTGCTTGTAATAGTTTGTTTTCCTCGAAACCAAACTTGTATTATCTTATATACATTGAAACATACTCTGTGTTTCAATATTCGAATGCATCCCAATCTAATTCAATGTTATCTCTTTTTTGTATTGTTAACCATCGCTATTAGAATCACTACACTGGAAAAAATCTGCGTTGTTTTCACACTCGTTATTACTAATAGTACTTGTCCAAGGACGCTACATTTCAAACAGATAAAAATTTTCACTAATTAAAACCGCACCAATATCGTATTTCAAAACTCAAATCGCGATCAGTTCTTGAACTGAACACGACGACGATAACCATCCCCGCATTCCCTGATTTCTATACGTCACCGTAACATGACTTCAAATTCAATTTCATGACTCTTCAGTTAATCATAAAACTCAGTTAGTAAAAATTATCCAATACAATTCGCTAATTCTTCAGTCCACGTGGAATAGTTCGCAGCCGGTTCATTTCTATGTATTGGTTTTTTTGCCTTTGAGAATGCCGCCAACACTAAGTGTGCACAATACCATTAATTTCGACTATAACTACTGCTGTTGTAAATAGGAAGTATAGACTACTATCCCTACTGCTACTTCTACTAATACTACTACTACTACTACTACTACATCGGTACTATTACTACCGAAGAAGCTACGGTGTTAGCGAAATGCGTCTAGAACAAAAAATGTATTTCTGAATAATGCTAAATTATTACCATGCATATACTTCATTTGCACATATATTTCACTTTGTTTTTAAATTGTTCAAAGTTCTTGGTATCAATCTGAAAGTGTATATTACACGCTTTTTAATATTTTTTCATGCATATGAATAGAAGTACTTATTTACGTCTCAAGTATATTTTATGTATAACTTTTGTTTTCAGATGTGCCCCATATCAGGTCTGGTACAATTTTTGATAGTATTGGTGACTCTACTTCTCATGTGCCATGCTGTGGTTGTCAGGAGTTTCAGTGTCAAATTTAACCCAAATTCAACTACTGTACATATGTATAGCAAAGCGGAAATACAATATGAAATAACTGACTTTCCCCCAGGTATGTATGTGTTATTCTAACAATTTCAAAGACTACAATTACAACTGAGGATTTTTATTACAAGCCATACACAAAAGGTTTACTGTAGAAATATGCTTTTCATGTAATTCACATGTGTGAGAATACTAGTTTCTGGGAAAAATGTCATCACCGCCAGAACAGTGAGAAAAGTGGTAGAACTTTTTTCATGAAGTATTTTTTCAAAAATAAACTCCAAAAAAAAACAGATAGCACTCCTAGGAATGCTACATAATGTATGAATGAATGAGTAATTCATACAAATGACACCTACATTGAACAGTATCATCATTCTCGATGGTGTACTTTGTACTTCGAAGTTTGGGGACGAAACCCTTGTCTTATCATCTCGTCAGCACCGTTTTGGATACCACTACAAAACGAAGCACTCCTCTCTTCCATAACCTTTTTTGTTCAATGATTAAGAAGAAGAAAGCCAAAAAAATTTTTCAAAAAACTTTCTATTTCATTACTATGCTTCGATGTGAGCGCATTTGGATTAAATTAACGCGGTGTGTTCTCGCCCAATCCATCATCGTAACGATTTCCATGGAAAGTTCGAAATTTCGTAAGAACACTTCAACTTTCTTCAGTGTAGTTGGAACTAATTCAGTGTAAAGGCATCAACGCTTTCCCCTCCATAATTTCGACATGCAGATCAACAAATTAGCACACAAAGGAAAAAAGAAAGCAATTTCTAAATTAACTCTTTACAAAGATAAATTGATGGATGTAGCCGTTACTACGTGGTAGGAAATCATAATGAAGAAAAGAGAATTGAAACTTTTTATGTTTTTACCACTTTTATTTGTAACTAATGTAACTGCAGTTTAGTTCAAATAGAAATATAATTTTGAAAATGTACGAAACTACAGTAACGTTAATTACAAATAAAAGTGGTAAAAACATAAAAAGCTTCAAATCTCTTTTATTCTTCACAAAGATGTCTAGATCATGAATTGAAGTTACTTTCACATACAAACTGGAAGAAAAATCCCACTCGAAACTACTTTCATATACACATTAAATTACACGAAATAAAAAATATATTCGTTATGGAAATGAATCAGATATTATTCATAGAAAACCTACACAATATAATTTTTTGAAAATCTGTTTTTCCGTCAACCAGCTGTCGCCCCCTATGAACGACAACCCTCAGAAGTGGAAACTTGTGCAAGCTAATGACTAACGAGGTCTTACCAACGTGTGATTCCTAACACGGGTTGAACGATAGGAAGTGAAAATCGATTGTCCGGCCTTGCAGTTCTAACCTCCGGTTCACACAGTGGTTGATTGAGTGAAGCAAGCCACCCACGTCAACCCACCAGGCTACCGTCCCACCAATAAAGCATGAGTTAGTTTTGAAATTGAGTGTTTTCCGCCTTCCTTTAGATATTTACCACAGAATAAGCAGAAAGCCAAAACGTTTCTTTCTCAAAAAATATAAAGAATAATTATGCCTAACATGAAATTGTGAAAAAACTGTCTACAAATGTAATTATTTATATTAAAAAACCAATTATATAATCAACAAAATAATGGACGCAATGTCAGACATTGCTGTATCTTTTGAACAGCAATTTTTTTTATGACAAAATGAGTTCTTTACCATTATTTCAATTTCATTGCAGATGAGACAGGCTGTTTACTTTACAGTGACAACGAGCATGTGGCATCATTGGATAAAGAATTTATTATATCGAGCTCCCATAATTTGACAGGGTCTTTCAATATAACTGCAAATTTCTTGGGTAAGTTTGTAACTTTCTCAGCTACAGTTGGGACAGCGACACATGCGTCATTCCTTAATAATGTTGTAAATCATGACCGAAAGAAAATAACGCCGGCCGCCACTGGTAACAATAAATCAAACGTGACGTAGCAAGTTCGCGCGAATGTACGATGATTCCTCGCCACTCTAGAAGCAGCCAGAATAATGCTACCGATTTCGACGGAACTTTGACGAAATTTCTACGACATTCGATTACGATATTTAAAGACTAGCCACGAGGAAATCGACACAGTTAAGTGGACGTTACAGTGCGGTACGCGAAGTGATTTAGTAAGGCGATAGACATTCAAATAATAGTTAAGTGTTTGTTGTATTTAAAGTGAAATAAAGTTTTAAGTTTGATTATTATTATGTATAAACTGTCAGACGCTACTAATACGTCATGAATCTAAGAAATTGCCCATGTCCATATATTTTTCTCGTCGATGTAGGTACTCAATGCAAGCTATCATTCCAACAAGAGATGAGTTTTCTTTTTATCAAAACGAAAATGTTGACCATTTTGACTGGAAGAAAAGGATGCTGCATAAAAGTATGTGTTTAATCGCGTGTTTTACTGATGAGGCATGTGTATTTTTTCATTGTCCCAACTGTATCTACGTTTTCAAGATTATTTTGTAGCATTCACATTTCATTGTCGTATAGGTGGATCTCTGATGAAATGCAGAGGTGTCAAAACGAAGAAAATTGCTGAAGGGCAACTTGACGTCATAGTTGTTCGTAAAAAACGCATTATCGATACCGTTTTCACAGCTTCCGTTGCTACTCTCGTCAGCATCCTGTATATCAATTTTGGATGTGCCATAGACTGGGGAGAGCTGCGGAATATATTGAAGAGACCCGTAGGACCTTCCATCGGATTTTTCGGGCATTTTTTTGTTATGCCTATGGTAAGAGTTCATTTCATTTTACATAGAGCATAATTCTACACGACAATAGGAAACGATAGTCTCTATGAAATTGAAAGACGAAGAAGACTAATAACCGAATATAATGATGATAATAATGAAATATCCTTTAGAACTGACGTACACCATCTTAATTTGAGATTCAGGACACATTTAATAATACCACAACATAAAACTTCTCTATTTCGCGGATCTTTCACTTACCATATTACCTAATCATATAATCGGATACCCATTGAATATAAACCTCTGCCATTAGGAAGCTTCAAATGAAAGACAAGAAAATATCTTCTTTCAATAAATAGATCTAAATAATCGAATTATGTCGAAGTCAATCAACCTTTCTCTTTTATTGAGAAAACTTGACGATTTAGGTATAGGGACATGCTATATCATTTCGAAGCATTTTTGACTACTATCTTTCAATTTACTGGGTAATATAAGGGGTTTCATTTGAAAAAATGAACTTTTGACTACTTTTATGCACAATGAAAATAATAGTAATTTTAGGACGCTCTGTATGATATGGAGTCGACTTCTTGGTGTTATTAGAATATATCGAAGTTGTCCAAACTATCATCAAAATATCAACTTTTCATGGATTGAGAGTACTGATGTACATTTCAATTAAGGCTATGTTTTGGACCATATTTACAAAATTTTCTAAAACTTCCTTAATCGTTCAAGGTAAAATAAATATTTAAATAATTACCATATTTTTTCGCTTCGTGGAGCCCTTTTTAGATACATACAAAAGAAGATTGCATGATAAAAGTTCTGAAAATTTTAATACCTTGTTTATAATAATTTTTTAAGGTAAACGAAAAAAGAAAAAACAAAATAATGTTGTAAAAAAATGTTTTTCTTTATTTATCATTATTTTATAGTTTTTATGTCAATAAAAGGCATTTATAAACTAAAATGAATAATTTTTATCTCCATTTTTTTACACATTTTTTATTAACAAATGGACTATTTAAATATTTAAAAAAAAAATTTGTGTAGCTCCATAGAGAACTGTCAATTATGATTTTTTGAAAATAAATTCTAAATAATAATTTAATTGTTTATAATCGGTTTTTTTATATATCAACTGTTTAAATTATTAGTCAAGACATTTTTTTCTTTTCTAAAATCATAATTAACAGTTAACTTCAAATTAACAAAATATTTTTTTATTAACAATTCCATTGTTTATTAACTTAACAATTTGTTATAAACAAATTCTCAACTTAGCTTCATTTTTTTTTGAAAGTTATAAAAATTACAAAAACAACCACCAGCATAACAATACCGAAAAAATGTGTTTCCATTATTTATTCAATTTTGAAAATACACGTGCTGCAAAAGTTACAGCAGCTGATCCATTTGTTGACTTTAATGCTTATATAACTTTTAAACTGTTAGAGATAAGACAATAAACATTCAAGTCATTTTTGTAGATATTTAAATTATCTTCCAAATGTCATCTTGCATTTATTTTTTAGTTATAGTTAATTTGTTGTTTTGGGCATTTGTGAATAAAAATTAACGATTTCCTCGGGTTTTTTCAACTTTTTAGGCTTACAGCTCAGTAAATAATGCGAATTCGGATATTGAACTTCAGAGCAATTTTTTTAAACTATATATTATCTTACAGTTGCAGTTAGTTATTTGTTCGCTTCAATTTTTTCTTCCAATAGACGATAATTGACCATTTTAGACATTGTTGACGTGGTAGGTTCCTGCTAGTGAAACCGAAAATTAAATGAGAATATTTATTCTAACTGAACAATGATGTTTATTGTCGGTCTAACATTTTTTTGTAGTTTTCATAAACAAAAAATAAGTTAACAAACCTTATCGGGTTGTTGGAATTGCCATATGGCAGATAAAAAGGAATACATTTAGAAATATCGATATTAATTAATGTGTTTGTCTTCAGGAAATTATTAAATGTTCCGCCATTTTGTAGTAGGTGAAGATATTGACTTCATATTCTAAAGTTGTGAGGTATTCATCAGGAGTTTCAAAATGTTGTGTCACAAGACCCCCCTTTTCATTTAATTTTTTTTCTCAAATGGCGCCAAGTCGCCATATTGAAAGTTTTATCTGTCAATTTCACTTCAAAATAAAGTATTCATGCATTAATTTCATTATCCCGAATTTCACCTTTTTGAGTTGACTCGTTCAAAAAATAAAAGGGGGGGGCAATAAAGAAATGCAGTGTATAATTATCTTTTATGAACATGTAATGTTTTTTGAAAATAAAGCATCACTATTAGTAAAAAATCATTGACACATTTTTTCAGTAACTTATATTTTGTTTTTCAGTTGAGTTACATACTTGGATTAATACTATTTCCGCAAAACCCCGAAATGCAGCTAGGAATGTTTTTCACAGGGGTGTCCCCCGCTGGAGGGGCTTCAAACGTTTGGGCATTTCTGCTCGAAGGAAACCTAAATCTCTCCATAATAATGACTACCATAAGTACAATATCGGCCTTTGCCATGATGCCCCTGTGGCTCTTCACGCTCGGTACGGTTATTTTTCAAAACGCCAGGCTCAAAGTGCCCTACATGGAAATCATGACCTATGTAATAGCATTGGTGGTACCATTGGCTATAGGGTATTTCATACAGAGGTACATGAAAAGAGTGGCCCATTTCATGACGAGGATAATCAAGGGGTTTTCGTCTTGTTTAATCATGTTCATCGTGGTTTTCGCAATTGTCACCAATTTGTACCTGTTTGAGCTGTTTTCCTGGCAGGTGAGTGGTATTTTTGTTATGTTAATTCAACAACTATAACGGTGAATAATTTTTAAATCTCAGTCTTTATTTAATGTCATTGTTGCGTTTTCTTTGAACAAGAATGGCTAACAAGTATACCCCATACAGGGTTAGGAAGAGCGTATTTACCATCCGATTTCAATAATCTTCGTATTGTTACTGTTGTCTAAAATGTTACGTTATATAGTGTAACGAATTAAAGAATTAACTGTCTTAAACAAATTTATTTTTAACAATATTTCACTATCACAACTAATTTATATACAACATTTAGCAACTAACGCTTAATTTATCTTCACTGTTCTTTGAACGCACGATTCGCTTTCTGAATACAGAATCTCTGACTGACTGCCGCTCGGGACGGAGAGCGGTCTTTTTATATCGTCAACTAACACTCCGGATCTCTCTAGGGATTTCGGCACTGGCCTAGACTATTCGCGGTGGCTTGTCGAGTTCATTCCTTTCGCGATGAGCCATGTGTTTATTTGCTGAGATATCGGTCAGGACCGGCTTCAGATTCATTAAAATAGTTTGTAGAAACTGTGTCAAAGCTATTTTGCTGTTTTTTTTGGCTGTGGTCTGCTGGTTTTTATGTATGACGTTTCGCCTGGTACTGCGGAAGACATTATCAAAGGCGATGAGGTAACGGTCGAAGTGTTCGAGTTGTTCCCAACGCAGCAACTACAATGCTGGAATTTGCCTCCGGTTTTATATTATCACAAGTGGACATGGATAACCTGACCTTGTTTGTGTACAATTAAGGATAGATAGCCAGATAGCCACAAAAAAGTATAGGGTACTTACCCGTCTCTCTGAATACAGAAAAAATTGTCGCCTTGGACAAACCGACAAATCATCTGTAGCTGAATATGCTCTGAAAGAACGCACTAACATCTCATTCGAAGATACGGAAATATTCAATAAAACTAAAAATTACTATCCAAGAATATATAGGGAGGTAAGAGAAATTCAAAAACACAGAAATAATTTCAATGGAAAGGAAAAGGCTATGAACATTAATAAAATCTGGCTACCTGTCCTCAATCGTACACTTGCTTTTGTTATAGAAAAAAAATTGTAAAAAACATTTCAGTCTTCATTTGTTTTTTATCTTTAATTGCAGTTTCTCCACTGTTTCCAAAATGATTTTTTTTTATTCACTTCTTTAAATAATCCAAAAATAACAGTCAAAAAATTTACCATGTATGAGACACCGTGTATATTAATTACTTCAAAAATTAAAAGTTGACCAAATGAAGAATTCAAAAGAATATATTCTTCTTTCAATATATTCTTAAATTCATGTAGAAGATAATGAAGTCAATTTTTTTTTTCAGATATGTTACACTGACAAGTGAAAATCCTGATTAACCTCACTTCGTAGCATTTACAGAAATTAATTTCTCCATTCTCAAATACCAATTTGAAAATATTTTGCAAAACTATTTTACTACACATTTCATATTTTACAAATTATCAGTTTATTTAAGATTTATTTAAGATTATCAGTTTAAAAATTTTCCATTATCAAAAACTAACTGTAACATGAACTCCATTTATTTTCGGTTCTTTGATTGACTGTTATAAGTGTTGGAAACATTTTTAATCATGTCAATTCACAGGAGAGGAAACTTTGAATGGAAATGAAAAACCGACGTGTTAGAGATGCAAGGAAAGAAGAAAATGCACAAAGTCTGTCAATTCATAAGTTTCACCGTATTTTAGTTATTCATTTCAAAAGATTATCTCTAACAGAAAAATTTAGAGGCAAGTTGAATGTTGCCATCGAATTTCCTCTAGATGGATTAGATATGAACAATTATGCACCAGACAATGTGACTCCTTATCGTTATTATCTATATGCACTTTCGAATCACAGTGGGTCTACTTACAGCGGACATTATACAGCATTCTGCAGGCATCCCCATACTGGCACTTGGCACGAATACAATGATTCACACGTGTCACCATTTTCACCAAAATCGCCTGTGAGTGAAGATGCATACATCTTCTTTTATGAAAATAAGGAAACGATTTCGCACCTTTGAGCATTTTGAACTGTTAATTTTAAGAGTAGGATCAAGCTGTTTGATCTTCCTATTGAAAATCACTTGGTAATCGAAACACGTATCGAAGTGTTAAAATAACGGTATGGTGTTGGGAAAAAACTTTAGTAATATTCATTACTACACCGAAGATGCCAAACAGTGCATGACAAATTATATATTCCCAAAAAAAAAGTTTGCAAGTCTAGAAATATATGCCTACTCTTATGGATCATTCATAATCATATTCTCAAATGAATTCGAAATCCTCTCAATACTTTTTGTTTACAGATTATTGTTTCTGGTATGGCGCTGCCTTGGTTAGGATATCTTTCGGGATATTTATTGGCAAAACTGTTCAGACAAAATTATGCTGATGCTCTGACAATAGCTATAGAAGTTGGGATACAGAACACTGGAATAGCAATATTTTTACTAAGGTTTGCTTTACCACAACCACAGGCAGACCTCACCACAGGTTAGTTTTTGTTATTATTAATGATGATTTCAGTCCATAATATTGGTTGTTACAAAAATTTCGTCCGTTATAATATCATGTGTTTTTGTTGCTCCATATCTCAATAAATATGTATTCTACTGTGCCCTGGTATATACTGCTCTATAGGTAATTCTGTACTCCATACATCAATGGTGTTCATGTTTTTCCAAATTTTAATTTTAAGCCTAGTTTTTCAGCTCATTACTATATTATGTCGTTAGGTGATTTTCAACTAGTTTTTCTCTGCGAATTCAAATTGAATCAAAGTGCTGCCGAAACAGCCTGAAAAATTAACCAGGCATTTGGAAATTATTGTTACTGTTCGACGTTGCTTTGGTGAATTCCGTTCCAGAGATTGTACCCTCAAAGATGAGCCCCAGAATGGTCGATCTAGGGTAATACAGGATGAGGATTTGAGGACTCTGGTGGAGATTTGTCCATGACAGTGCGCGGTTGGCGGAAGACTGGGGTCGGCTCCCATGTGGTTTTTGGTGGTTTGAAATGTATTGGAAAGGTCAAGAAGCTCGAAAAGTGCGTGCTCCACGATTTGAATGATCGACAGAAATGCCACGTTTCGAGGTATGTTCTTGTTAGCTGTTGCACAACCAGATCGATTCCTTTTTGGATCGGATCGTCGCGGGTGATGAAGAGTGGATCCTCTACGACAACAGGAGACGTCCGGAACAGAGGTTGGACACCCATGAGCCACCCGGGCATTTCCCAAATCCGAAAACCCACCAAAAAAGACCACGCTCACTGTATGGTGGTTAGCGGCTGGTGTAATTCACTATAACCTCCTGTAACCGGGCCAGACTATCACAGCAAGAAGCTCACTTTCCTTAGCGGACGCCATGGTTTCCACCTAGTGACTGACACAATGCTTGACGAAAATTGCCCTAGACGGTCAACCCTCTCCTTCAACCGCTTGAGTCATTCAAACTTTCTATCAATCACCATCAAGCCTCGCGTCAAGCGTAAAACAGATTCCTAAACGCTTGAGTCAATCGATTGACTCAAGCTTTTGATAAAATGATTGACCGTCAAGGGCTTCCTTTAGAAGAGCCCTATGGTGTTTTGTTTGTCGTTGAGTTAAAAGATTCCTCTAGTTCTCTAATCTCACATAATACGCATATTCAAACATTTTAGGTATCTGACTGGGTATGTAAATTAACCAATAATTTTCCATTGTTTTTATATATAGTAAAACCTTTATGTCAGGATATAAATGTGACATAAAAGAATCATTAATCAAATGTGATAAAGGTTCTACAATATAGACAGCCACTGGTTTTTAAACTTTGCTAATAATTTCACCAGTAACATTAGGTATTGTCGATGATTGAAATTATTTCTTCGGGAATTGTTTCAATTCAAATAAATAGGAGCTCATATGTGATTTCTGTATTTTCATATTAGAAGAATAGTTATTATCAATTGTAACACTTTCCACACCAGAACAAAATAGTGTATATATTGAAAACATTTTCCCAACATCAGAACAAAAATTACGGTGACACTGACACTAGACTTCTCTGGTCTATGAAACTGAGACAGTCTTTCGTTCTGGTGTGAGAAAAATATTTTACTCATCAGATTATGAAGTGGATATTATTTCTTTGTTAACCATTTATTATTTTTACAGTTGCCCCAGTTTCTGTTGCAGTACTGACACCGTTTCCTTTATTGGCTCTTTTGTTTCTGAAGAAACTCAAATCGAGGTTGGTAGATCCCCCAATTCGTAGGTTTTTTGTTGGGTATTCATTTCACTGATAACTGACTCAATTATTATTTTTCAGGTTATACCCCTCTCACTCCAAGTTGAATTGTCAAGAAGAACCAATAAAGAGTATAAATCATCTCAACGAGGAACTAACCACGTTGCCCTAGCTACTGTTTCATTATCAGTTTCAATTGTAGTTTTGTGATAGGCCTGAGAGTACCCCTTAATAATTGTGCAGTATTTTTTTTGCTTTTATAAAATTGTTTTTTATCTTTGTTAATTTTACATGTCGGATTATAAATTTGTGAAGTTTGCGAGAATGTATATTATATATATTTCTATAAAAAATGTTAACTGTAGAATTCTCAATAAAATTAATTATTTTTTGAGTATTTCACTTTTTCTATTTTCATAATGAAACAAGTTAATTCGAATAATTAAATGAAGAGATGATTTCAGATATTTCCAGCATATTTCAGCTTTATGAATTGGGGATAACCCTTCTATTCCTGTAATTTTCGTTAATTATTTTTTTAAATTAATTAATTAATTCTTGAAAGAAGTCTCTGATATTGCTTCTTTTCTCTGTTCGTATTTTCTCAGAGTGAAGCAGTAAAAGGATAAAGAAAATAAACCTATGACGTATAAAGAGAATAAATCACTCTCTGTGTAAAACTAGAATTTGATAGAATTCTAATTTGTATCTTCTGTATTTTGAAACCAAGATGCAACGAATTTCATTTCTCTCTGACTTTATGAATGCCATTTGTAGTTTATTCGCTGTCTGTTTAAAAACTAAGGTTGAATTTTTATTTCTCCCAAAAAATTGTTTGAAGTTTATTCCAATAAGTGTAGTATACATTTATCAACTATTATAAATTATTATTAGCGAAGAATACCAGTAAGAGACGAGGGCATCTAGGCATGAAATGCCTGTGCTATGACCCAATCTCAACTGCTTTCTTCATATAATTGTACAATAAATGTTTAATCAACGAGTGTTTAAGAGTAAACAAACAAAAAGAAAGCGAGTATGACGACGAGAGGAGGGAAAAGACAGTTTATTGTTTCAGGATGACTCATTATACATTTTTTATGTCTTGCTTGTATTTATAATTTTTTTTTGTAGATTTCAGTTCAACTGGAAGGGCATTGCAAAATAAAAGAACGATCTTTGAGTAATTGTTTTTTAGAAAAGTTGTGAGTAGATATTTTGGATAGATTTTGATCTGGTTATTTTACTACTATGATTTTCAAAAGTGCTATTTTGAAAAAACATCTGTTTAAGGCACTGATATTCGTAGAGCTCACGACATTTCATGACATTAACCTCTTTGTATAAAGAAACAGTGGAATAAGTCCATTTTTTCTGAAGATTAATTTCAGTAGCATATTTTGAGCAGTTTGAGGATTTTGAAGTGTAGCTTTAAATATTCCACCCCAAGATGTTATGCAATATGTTATAATTTATTCGGCTAGTGCATAATATAACATCATAAGCGTTTTATTCGTAAGAATATCTCTCAAGGAATAGAATTTATTAAATAATATTCGAATGTTTTTTTGTAATATATGTAACGTGATCATTCCATCTTGAATGTTTGTCTATAATAACACCTAAATATTTTATATTGTCAATTTTTTTGAATATTTAGACATTTACAATTCATATTATTACATTGTGAATTATGTAATTTTAGAACGAGTTCTAAAGGTTGATCAACATTTGTTGGAGAGAATGTTATGCATTTTGTTTTAGGTAGGTTCAGGCTCAGTAAATTATCATTCAACCACAGTCGCACCTTCTCCAAATCACTGTCTGCAAAACTTTT
>WOGP01005856.1:0-12820 GCA_015342065.1 Leptinotarsa undecemlineata | reverse complement strand
CACACAGGCAGATCATTTTGCCTCGTAAGATGTATTTTATTTGTTCACTGTTCATTTCTATATGTACATGTATATTTACTGTAAACAATCTTTAGAAAGTGAATAAATACATATTTGTCGCCCTCAAACAAATAATGGTCTTTCCAACCTTCTTCAATATATCCAACATATTTTCACATTCTTCGTAGTTGATTTGATATTTTGTTTGTTATGAAAGTCGTTTCTCTCGTTTCTGGACAGACTATAGGTGGCACTATTCTACCGCTTGAGTAACAGGATAATATTTCCAGGACGATTTTTTTCTTAAACTTTCCATTTCATAATAAAAACTGCTAATTTTCGAAAAAATTTCCAAACTGAAACATGTTAGATCTGATTACTTACCATGTTTAAAATTTATTTTCGAAATTATTTCTGTGTGCGCCAAACAGTAACGGAGTTCATTTTCACTCATCTTCAATATTTTTCAAAACTCAGCAAGAAATACACTGTCATTCTTTCGTGATCTGCTATTGAAAATCACTAATATCAGCAAGTTGTTGACAATGGGCATGTTAATCAAGCCGGATGTTTTACATACTTCAAACAGACACAGTTTTCATGACTACATTCTACATTCATTCATTCTACACCTCCATATAGAGTGACAGAAGTTTAATCACGAAAGTATGGAAATCATTAAATTCTATAGATCAAGATCTTCAGATGATGTGGTGCTGCAAGTTTTTCCGGGTTTTCCTGCAGCTGAAAAATCAAATGCGCAACTGGAATCAATAAAGTCGCCCCGAAGCGCCAATTAATTTCTGTTGTTGTTATATAGTTTCATTATTTGTATTTTAGACTTATTAAAATATGTTTTGAATGAACTATTGAATTTGTTTGTATAACTCTCCTCTGGGTGATTCGTTCTCATCACGTTATCACAATCAGCTCTCCTGAAACATTTGTAATATAGTTATCATTGATTCATCGACTGGCTTTCATCTATTTTTTTCTATTGGATATATGGTGTCGAAATCAAAGTCGAATTCTCCAAGAAAAAAATAATGAAAATATGTGGCTGTCATGCGCTTTAGTGAGAGCTAGTAATATGATTTATAATTTTTAGGTCAACAATGGCGAAAAATGCGACCTATTCTCAGCCCATCGTTCACCAGTAGCAAAATGCGAAAAATGTTTGTTCTGATTTCGAAATGCACTGAGGACTTTGTCAATCATTTTCTCAAGAAAGATAAAAAATGTATAGAAATAGAAATGAAAGACACATTTACCCGTTTTACTAACGATGTTATAGCCACCTCTGCCTTTGGTGTGGAAGTCGATTCACTTGAAGAACCAAATAATGAATTTTATTCGATGGGGAAGAAACTAACTAATGTTATCAATAACGGAATATTATTCAAATTTATAGGATATCCGTTGGTTCCAAAACTCATAAAGGTAAATAAAAAATGCAGTTCTCAACCGTCTCCCTAAATAGAAAAACTGATTCAATCTGGTTCTATTCTGTGAACTAATGTTTCAATGATATTCCAAACAGAAACTCCATTCTCAGTTTAGATTTTTTCTATTCGAATGTTATCCAATAGATATTGAGCCCTACAAACGCATACGAGTATTATGCATTTTGAGGCAAGTGTATCAAAATTATTTCTGTATATCAGAATTACCCTGAATTCGTTATGATTCCATATTCTCAAAAACACTTCATTGGGAGATTTTGACCAAACAGTTTTACAAAAACTCATCACGTGTTTCGCATTACAGTAGATTCTTCAGGCGAGTATAGCAAAACAAGTGTTGCCAATATTTCTCATCTAAAGGAGCTAGTGTAATGCAAAATCGTATTGCGTTTTTGTAAAACTGTTTAGTGAATATCTCACAATAAAGTATTTATTGAATACGTCATGAATTTTTATCGAGTGTAGGCCGATTCCAACATATTTGTTATTAGTCTATCCAGTTTATTCACTGATACTATGAAAGAAAAAAATTATACATGAATAAAATTCATATCATAGCACGAATTGTCAAAAACCCTCGCACTGGTTCGAGATTATCCACATATTTTTCCATATATAATGAGTCAAACTCACAAAACCCATCTTGAGAAATACTAACTTAGAAAGAATACTTTCATTATTCTGCAATTTCTACAGAATATTAT
Source organism: Leptinotarsa undecemlineata (assembly GCA_015342065.1). Taxonomy (NCBI): domain Eukaryota; kingdom Metazoa; phylum Arthropoda; class Insecta; order Coleoptera; family Chrysomelidae; genus Leptinotarsa; species Leptinotarsa undecemlineata. The sequence continues at coordinate 10,653 of WOGP01005856.1, read as the reverse complement.
ATAATCCACAAAAACTGGTGTGACTCAGAACATGTGAAACCAAAATCGTTCTTTACTACTATCGGTTCCAATTTTGAATATCGATGCAGAGTTTCAAATATATTTTCAACATATCATATAAACATTTCACTTTACCTAATTTGGTTCTTCACAATGGATTTTGGTGCAAAGCCTCCAATGAAATAACTTCAAATCTCAGTCAACTGTGTTCTAAATTGATTGGTTTGTCATTTGAGAATGAAAGTACTGCGAGATTTTCATATCTTATATATTCACATGGTGATTCGACTGAATGAATGTTTGACTAATAACTAGTGTAAAATTGGACCCAAAACCTATCCTTGAGGAATGTTCTCAAGATTTTCATATCTATGTCCCTAACTGAAATTTGTTACAGTATCTAGGGATAACATACATGAATCCAGAAGCTAACAGATTCTTCTGCGATCTTGTTGAAAATACTATAGAAGTCCGGGAGAAAAACAATATAATACGACCTGATATGATTCATTTATTGACGGAAGCGAAAAAAGGAATTCATCACAAAGAGGAAAAGTCAGGCGTAGATAAAGGAATTGGTGAGTATTGGATATTCGTATCATATCAACTGAAATCAAAAACTAAATATCGATTTTTAAAAAAAGCAGGACTTTATCACTAGAAATGAACAGTAAATTACAAAAATGAACTTTTCTCCAAGTAAAATGATATTAAATAGATAAAAATTCAATTGTTTTCTTATGGAATTGTCATACTCAAGATAGGTGATACTTTATTTTTTATTGGGCTACTAAAAAAACTAACTAAAATGAATTATAAAATTGCGCGACACCTCAATGAAATAATAATAGATGTGTCGAAGCTATTTTGATGGTATTTTGGTTGTGGTCTGCAGATCAGATTTTTTGCCATAATTTTCATCTGCTACTGCGGTAGACATTATCAAAGGTGTCAACGTAACGGTTAAAGTCTTCGAGTTGTTGTTTCCGTTGTTTTCATCGCAGAAAATACAATGCTGGTTGTTTTATATTATTATAGGTGGGCGTGGCTTGGTTTCTCTCAATTGAATTACCTGACTTTGTTTGTATACAATTGAGGGCAGGTAGCTAGATTTTATTAATGTTCATTGCTTTTTTCTATCGAAAGTATCCCTGTGTTTTTGAATTTCTTTTGCCTCTGTATAAACTCTTGTATAGTAATTTTCACCACAAATAATCAAATTTATCAAAATTCCAGGGTTTGTGAAGTGTTCAAAGATTACTACAGTTGAGCTAACAAAACCACTTCCAGGCCATAATTTTATGATAATTTTGTACCCTATTCCAGAATGTTTGGCTTTCATTTTAACGAAGGTATCATGCATATCGAGCTCAACGTTATGCTAGCAGAACCCAACCACAAAAAAACATTTTCTTGAATTAGACTACGTCATAATTTTAGGCTCATTTGAGTCTCCTATTGTCTCTATCATCGATTTCCTGAGCGTTGTTCTTTTTCAATCTATGGCTCTTTTTACTACCTACCGACTTTTGATGTATTGGTTTTTTAAAAGTGAGTTCTGCTAGTTTAACTGTTAGTCTTAATTTTTTGGAAAATTTAAACATGCAATAATTTTCAAGTCATTTAGGTTCCTTCATTATTATATTGAGAATTATTTGCTCGTCAGTTTAAATAAATATTCGAATGAAAACCTATGCATACGTGGTAGAGACGAATATTCCGCCCACATTCCTTGAGTTATTTATGGGTTCTGCTAGCTTTACCGTTGGGCTGGTAAAATCAAATCGTAGTCCTTAACATTCTGGAAAATTTGAACGGAATCATCTTTTAAAAATATTACTCGTCGTTTTGAGTGAATATTTGGGTGAAGAAACGGTGAAGGATATGAATATAAGCCTAAAATTTTCAATAAATTGATGGATGTTGCCGTTATATTACGTGGTAGGAAATCATCATGAAAAATGAGAATGGAAACCACTTTTTTATGTTAATATTAACGTGTCTCGGCATCTTATGGCCACTGACACAGGATCTGTAATGAATTTACATAACAAAACAAAATATAAAAATCAGATTTACTAGTTCGGACCTCCATTGTCTAATATATAAAATGATTTGAAATCCCTGAAACAACTGAAACAAAGAATTAAAAATGAATAGCTGAAAATAACAATTATATTAACGAAAATAACCTGAAATGAAATAATAGTGAAATAAAATACAAGTAAAAATAGAACGATTCATCACCCGAAGACGATTGTAGATTGTAACAATCGAAACGTCGTGAACTAACGTGGCTTGGAATCTCTTAACTTTTCATTTTTAATTTCATTTTTATTTCTTTATTTTTATTTTTTGTTGAATTTTTTGTTTTTGTTGTATTTTATTTCACTATTATTTCATTTCAGGTTATTTTTACTTAATATAATTGTTATTTTCAGCTACTCATTTTCAATTCTTCTTTTTTAATTGTTTATATATTAGACAATGGAAGTCCGAACTGTTGAAATTCCTCATGAAACATTGTCAATCACCTTCAAACATTAAAATCAGTATAAATTAAACAGCCGACAGTTCTTAAGGAACGTTACTGCCATTTCGTCCTATAAGGACGCTTTCAAACTTGCACATTGAACTAAAAATGATTGATTACATTACATTACATTACATTAGCACTGTAGGTAATAATAAAGGTACTTAGCTTATGTGGATACGCAAATTTGAAAAGCGTTAAGTAAACTAGATCGTCACAAAACAAAGCCGAAAATTCACCTACAGATTAATATGCCCCCTGATAAAACAAACAGAAGTCAAATAATAGGTAACTCTAACATATTTTGGTGAAAGAACAGAGATAATTGCGGGTTCAAAAAAACAATGTGGAAGTGGTATTCAGACCACATACCAGGTTATCTGATTTTCTTTTCTATGTTAAAGATAAAGTTGACAAGTTGGTGAAATCTAGAATTTATAAGCTTAAGTGTTCGGAGTGTAATAGTGTTTATGTGGGACAATGTAGTCGAAATTTTTCAAAACGGTATCCTGAACATGAAAGGTCCTTCAGACTAGGTGGAAATGATTCAGAGCATTCCCTGGAATGCAACCACAAGTTCTCAAATCTAAACGACAAGGAAATTTTTAACTATGCAAAGATAGGTTGCAAACTCAATCATTTGAAATCCTTGGAAATTCATTAGCATAAACATTGGGGGGTGCAACCTGTCAAATGATCAAATTGAAATAGTTTACTCATCGGTTTTCAAATTGGCGTAAACCACTTTGTCACAAATAAACAAAATTCAGGTTCTCTATTGAGCTGAGTACCTCTATTATTACCTACACTAGTGTTACATAAGGTCTAATATAGTCAATCATTTTTATTTCAATTTTAAATTTTTAAAATGTCCTTATAGGACGGAGCTGCAGTAACGTTAGTTACAAATTATTGTTGTGAAAAACATTAAAAGTATCAATTCTCATTTTTCATTAGATTCTGTATATAATTTCTATGACTCCCACATTTGAAGAATTTTTTCAAACACTTTTCATCTCTACTGTGTGTGTGTCTGTCTGAGGTTTTCTCCCAAATATTCAATTCTAACGAGGAGCAAAAATAGCATAAGGAAGGATTTAGATTGGACCCACTGAATTAAACAAAACAATTCGTGAGAAGGAGACGATGGGGAAAACATTTCAATATGTTTGAGCCTCTTTCTTACTCGAAAAATTGTTTCAAAAAATTATTTCCGCCTCTACCACGTGTGCTGAATTAGCTACCCAAATATTTATTTCAATGAAGGAGTATACACTTGATCAATAGCGTGACGAAATAATCGTTGTAAGTTTGAAATTGCACCTCAACGATGACGCTGAAATAACTCGCTAGTTTGAAACAAACCAAGATTTCGAAATCAGCCTGGGATTCTCAATACAATTTTTTCTGAACCGTAATTGAAGAACATTTATTGCATGTGTTTTGAGTAATCACCCAAATATTCATTTCACACGAGGGACAAATAAGTGTTGAATGAAGAAGGATCTTGAAATAAGTCTAAAATTATTGCAAGTTGAAATTTCTCAAAGAGTGAAATATTTTCCTCTGTTTCAATTTTTCACAAACCCTGAAATTTAGTAAGACTTAAACAGAAATAATCCAATGTAGCGTCTATAATAGAAAATAAAGTGGATGATAGTGACCGGAAGACGAAACGTCGGATAGCAAATCTGAAAAGAATATTATGTAGCAAAAAAAAGTGGTAATGTATTTTCGGATCCTTCGAAAAATGAAGCCAGAAAAAAAATATAAATCATTTTCCGAAATTTCTGTTATTTCTGGATATCTTAGGATATACTAGGAATTTCAAAACTTTCTCAACGGCATATTATCAGTCAGGTAAATGCGCAACGTTGCCTCATTCAACCATCTTCGTATCTCTCATAGTTTCCGAGATCCCAATGTTGTGGGTCGAATTTGAAACACCCTGTATTGTATCACTGGACACACTTGACTGACTTGTCAATCGACATTCTCGCTCAGTCGATGTTCTCAGAATATCTCAATGGGCTCGTTTGGCTCTGTTAAAAACAAAACCTTTTTTATTTAGGTTCTGAATTAATTTCACTAACTTATACCGTCAAGGTCAAATCAGGCTGCAAATCAGTTTACATTTCCAGAAATACGAAAAGACTAAGAAAAGTAAGACTTCGAATATTCCACCTTCATTCATAGAATGAATTCATAGAGGAAATGTCAAGCGTCAATTAAGTCCCAATGGGTGTATGGAATATTATATATCTTTTACTTGTATCAAAACTGACGAAGGTTAAGTTATTTGATAAAACATTCGTGAGAAAGAGTTTCAAGTAATCACACCAAGGCTTATGTCCATCTTGGTATCGCTAATATCCAACAAAGTGTGCCAGAAATAATCTATTGCGGTGTTACAAAATATTGTTCATTATTATAGGTTTTGAGGTTTCAACATTCGAGTTTCACGATATCGTAAAAGTTTTATAATCTGAAGGAAGCAGCCCTATTTGGCTAGCAAGGTGAATCCAGCAAAATTGCAAAAAAAAACCAATTTGTAGGTAACAATTTGCTAATTAGCTCTCAGAACAAAGATGTTATTGCTCGTGCCGATCCCTAGAAATCGCAAATAATTCTATCGTGATATCAAGATTGCAAGGTTACTCAATAAATTATACACCTTGAGTAACAGCAACAAAATAGTTGAAACCGATCAGCCGATATTCAATTTTTTTTATATTCCACGTTCTTGCTATCTTGAAACTGGCCTATCTTTATTTATTTTTTTTTATTTTTCTCGTTCTTGCTATCTTGAAACTGGTTTTCTTTAGAATAAAAAGTGTTTCAAATTTGTTGATTATCAGAAGTATACTCAAATACACCTTGAGTATCAGCAACAAAATAGATGAGCAACGAATTTGAAACACTTTTTATCTCCAAGAAAAGCAGTTTCAAGGGAGCAATAATGAGGAAAATGAAAAGAAAATTAAAAATTGGCCGATTGGTTTCAACTATTTTGTTGCTGATACTCAAGGTGTATCAGCAACACATTTGAAAAACACTTTTTATTCTGAAGAAAACCAGTTCCAAGATAGCAAAAACGAGGAAAATAAAAAATAAATAAAATAAGCTGATCGGTTTCAACTATTTTGTTGGTGATCCTCTGAATGTATTTGAGTACCCTCCTGACGAGCAACAAATTTGAAACGCTTTTTATTCTCAGGAAAACCAGTATCAAGTTGGCAAGAACAAGGAAAAAGAAAAAAAATTCAAAAATCGGCCGATCAGTTTCAACTATTTTGTTGCTGATACTCAAGGTGTATTTGAGTATACTCCTGATGTGCAACAAATCTGAAACACTTTTTATTCTAAGGAAAACCAGTTTCAAGTTAGCAAGAACGAGGAAAAAGAAAAATAAATTAAAAATCGGCCGATCGGTTTCAGTTTGTTGCTGATACTCAAGGTGTATTTAAGTATACTCCTGGTGAGCAACGAATTTGTAACACTTTTTATCTCAAAGAAAAGCAGTTTCAAGGTAGCAATAATGAGGAAAATGAAAAAAAAATTAAAAATCGGCCGATTGGTTTCAACTATTTTGTTGCTGATACTCAAGGTGTATCAGCAACACATTTGAAACACTTTTTATTCTAAAGAAAACCAGTTTCAAGATAGCAATAACGAGGAAAATAAAAAAAAATTAAAATAAGCTGATCGGTTTCAACTATTTTGTTGGTGATTTTTGGAGTTTATTTGAGTACCCTTCTGATGAGAAACAAATTTGAAACGCTTTTTATTCTCAGAAAAACCAGTATCAAGTTGGCAAGAACGAGGAAAAAGAAAAATAATTTAATAATCGGCCGATCGGTTTTAACTATTTTGTTGCTGATAGTCAAGGTGTATTTAAGTATACTCCCGGTGAGCAACGAATTTGAAACACTTTTTATCTCAAAGAAAAGCAGTTTCAAGGTAGCAATAATGAGGAAAATGAAAAAAAAAATTAAAAATCGGCCGATTGGTTTCAACTATTTTGTTGCTGATATTCAAGGTGTATCAGCAACACATTTGAAACACTTTTTATTCTAAAGAAAACCAGTTTCAAGATAGCAAAAACGAGGAAAATAAAAAAAAATTAAAATAAGCTGATCGTTTTCAACTATTTTGTTGGTGATTTTTGGAGTGTATTTGAGTACACTTCTGATGAGAAACAAATTTGAAACGCTTTTTGTTCTCAGAAAAACCAGTATCAAGTTGGCAAAAACGAGGAAATAGAAAAAAAAATTCAAAAATCGGCCGATCGGTTTCAACTATTTTGTTGCTGATACTCAAGGTGTATTTGAGTAAACTCCTGATGTGCAAAAAATCTGAAACACTTTTTATTCTAAGGAAAAACAGTTTCAAGTTAGCAAGAACGAGGAAAAAGAAAAAAAATTCAAAAATCGGCCGATCGGTTTCAACTAGTTTGTTGCTGATACTCAAGGTGTATTTGAGTATACTCCTGATGTGCAACAAATCTGAAACACTTTTTATTCTAAGGAAAACCAGTTTCAAGATAGCAAGAACGTGGAAAATTAAAAAAGAATTAAAAATCGGCCGATCGGTTTCAATTATTTTGTTGCTGTTACCCAAGGTGTATTTAAGTTTACTCTTGTGAGCAACATATCTGAAACATCTTTAATTCCAGGAAAAAACAGTTTCAAGATAGCAAGATTATAAAAAATTTTAAAAAAATATTAAAAAATGTTTCGCTATATCCAAGGTTTAGCGACTAAATAGCAACTAAATATTTTGTAAAAATCAAAGGGAAAGTATACAATTTATTGAGTTACCTTGCTACCTTGATATCACGATAGCATTATTTTCGATATCTAGGGATTGTCACGAGCAACAAAATCGTTGTTCTAGCAACTAATTAGTTACAAATTGGTGAATTTTTTTTTGCGATTTTGCTTAATTCGCCTTGCTAGCCTGATAGGAATGAAGAAAGCACAAACACAAGAATATTAAGAATAAAAAAAAAAATTAAAATATAAATAGTTGAAATCTTTTGAAAAAAATCGGAGATAATACAAATATATTTGGAATCATTTTACGAGCTATTGAAAAGTTCAGATGCTTCTTTCATCGACTCTTATTGATGAATATCTTAAATCTCTACCTCAAATCTCATTTTGAACCGTGACTTTATTCATTGAAGTTTTCCATTTTATGCTAAGGAATGCTGAAGTGCTCGTTGATTTTTTTTTCATGAATCCTAGAGTACCTGTCGAAATACAAAGTTGGTTTCGTTTTTCTTTTTAGGAGAAGGGCAGGCCACTGAACTAACTAACTTTGATATCACAGCTCAGGCTTTATTATTTTTCTTTGCTGGGTTTGATACGGTGTCTTCGCTCATGTGCTTCATGTCTCATGAGTTAGCTATCCATCCAGACATTCAAACGAAACTAAGAAATGAAATTGAAGAGACACTAGCGGAATGTGGAGGAGAAGTAACATATGAAGCATTATTGAAAATGAAATATATGGATATGGTTATATCAGGTGAGGAAGCGATAGGAATTTATATTTTTTGCATTTCTGATCTCAAAGTGTACTTGACGACAGTATTGACTGATACCAACTGCAGTCAGCAACAGGCGGACCACCGTTCATTTACGGACTGCAGATAATAATAATAGGCAAGCAAGAGTCCCTACGAAAAATGATGAATCTCTATAGGAGTTTACAACCCAAATTGTCCGTTCCACGGTTGTACATGACAGCATGGTACTGGATACAGCCTGTAAAGTTGTCAGGAGTTCGTATCCCCTTCTCTGCATGGTCCGTAACCATGAAAGAGCAGGAATTGGTACATTTCTCCTTAGGGTAGCTGCCCGAGCAGCTGATGAACTCGGAATAGTTTTCAACACTGAACGAAGTGACCACAACTCTGTCGCCGAGTTGGAATCCGTTCAGCGAAAAGCTCAGATAAAAGCCACAGAGATCACCCTACTCCTGCGGAAACACGAGGATAAGCCAATGCATGGGGCCTTCTTCAATAACATTGGAATCATGGCTTATCAAAGCGCCTGACGTTCGCTTTTCTCAGGTCGAGTGGGCTGAAGTCGGAAACTGAGAGGTTCACTATGGCTTGCCAGGATGGTGTCCTTAGTCTACTCAGTCGCGTGATTGTTATAGAGGTTCCTTACACGAGGTGCAGGGTCTGCTGCGAGGCGCCCGATACCCTAATGCACTTGCAACAGCATTTCCAGCATATGCGGTTTCGGCCTATATCCATCGACATAATGCTGCCCTAAGAGTGCTATATTACACACTCTTACTCTTCGGCACTCTTACGGCATTGACCTCTTAGGGCACCCGTGTTGCCCTACACTCCGGGGGATATTGAATCCGTTATGGGGAACGAGAAGTGCCGAATTTATTGGAAATATTCGTTCCCCACCCTCAGGCTCTTACAAGCTAATAAGCCTGATGTAGTCCTTCTCGACCACCAGTGCAAAACATATTTGTAGCGGAGTTTTCAGCTCCTGGCGAGACAAATATTTTCAGAAAAGAGGAGGAAAAACGGATAAAATATCGAGATTTTTTTTCGAATTTCGAACTCCGCAGACTTTGGCCAGATCAGTCTGTCAAGATGGTTGTTCTGATTATTGGAGTCCTTGATGAAATGATGTCCTCTGTACTCTCGAGAATAATATTAAAAATTATAAAGTAATATTCTGATTATTATCACCGGTCATATACCTAAGAGTATAAAATACATATTTAAATTACATTTAAAATGTATTCAGGCACTATAGTCACTCAATAAACAATTCATCTACTCTATAGTAATATTTACTGATTAGAAGCTTTCTCAATTCGTTTTTATATAATCTGTAATTCCTTTCACTCGCAATATCCTTACGCAGCTTATTGTATAGTTGTTCTCAGTTGTGGTATCTGTTGTGGTATTATATACCAAGTACATATAAAAATTTGTAGATGAGGTATACCATACCTTCATCGATTAAAATAACACAAATGAAATATAAAAATAGTACGTATTCTATTTCACGTTACCTAGTTAACCTGTTTTACCTACTACTGATAAGTTTTTTATCTAGCCTGTGTGTGTGTGTGTGAATCAGACTGATGCGATTTAAATATTTTCTAATCTCTGTTATGCACACGAAACATCCATAGATTGAACTTCGTGCCATTTTTTCGGAATATGTGCGGGAACATTCCACAGCGCACCGCGTGTTCACTTACTTCAGCGTGCTTGCTCATATTTTGTTTTGTTGAAATAAGCACGAGCGCGTATCGAAATCGATAGTTGGGGAGTTTGAAAGCACTGAAAGTAGACTGCCAGTCATCAGTCGTAGCACAAACAGCAGAGTAACTGTACATTTGTTTTATGATATCTGTCGTTTTCGTTCGTTTGATAAAAAAATCTTTCTGAAGCCTACGGTTGATATGGATCCAAAAAAAACGAATAGTCGACAGTGAAAATAGAAGGTTCTTGACAGAATAGGTTGAACAATATTGTTTTACGCTGCTTGATAGACCTCAAGCGGTTCCAGTGTGAATTAGATGCAATATAACTGTCGCTATTGTTGAAAGTGGAAAAAAATTCCTCAGGAATTCCACAAAAACTTTCCTCTTGGAAGTGAGGCTCGTGAACAAACAATTCAGTCATATCTCAGTTCTTACGAAAAGAGTACAAAATTACTAGTTCGTTGCATGAGCGACCAAGAAAAATCCACAGAAGCGTTTAATAAACACCAGAAACCATTTCAGATTTTGAGATAGTGAAGGAATGTATGTTGGCAGTAGTTATGTTTCTATTTGAAGAAAAAAGTTGTTGTCATAATACACGAAGAACTAAAATTTCAGCTGAGGACATTGAAAGCGCCATAGCACTTGATGAATCATGTGACATTGTTGATCAGTTATGATAAAATGATTTCGCTTTCAACTGAAGGGGCCCCAGCAATGACTGGCAAAGAAAAAGATGTAGTAATGAGAATCAGAGATAAAAATACAGGTCTAATATCGTACCAGTGCATAATTCACCAGGCAGCCCTTTGTGGAAAACTTAGTGCTACACAAAAAAAAGTGATGGACAACTTGGTCAAGTTGATTAA
>WOGP01005855.1:0-12821 GCA_015342065.1 Leptinotarsa undecemlineata | reverse complement strand
ATCAAAATATGAAAAAAAATTATCAAAAATATCAAGAATCTGAATACCAAATCGAAAGATAAAACGGATGTTACCAAAAAGTCAAATGTGATTTATAACATTTCCTGTAACAATTGTAATTTGGATTATATTGGAACAACATCTAGAATTCTTAAAGATAGAGTAACTTCAGATAAAAGTGATATAAAGCTTGATAAGAAATCATGTGCATTAGCGCAACATTCTATAGAAACAGGACATAAACCAAATTACTCTAACGTCAAAGTTTTACATACAGAAAAAAGTATTTCCAAACGCCTTTTTCTTGAAATGGTTGAAATTAATAAGTCTTCTCATTGTATGAATAAGAGAACTGACATTGATAATCTCAGCAGTATGTACAGTAACTCACTGGAACTACACCAAAAATCATAAGATAATAATGAAAATTGTATCAATCAACTTTCCCTTAAGAGTCAAATATCATCAAATGATCATGCCCATTGAAAATCGACATTTATGTGAAGGTATAACATTTGTCAAACCAAAAAAAATCCATTAATGTACTGTAAGTATAATTTGTAATTTTATTCAGTGGCACAAAAACCCAGAATTCAATAAATTATAGACCCTGAAGAAGCTTTCCACTAGAAGCGAAAGCTTGGCAAAGTAAGGCAGAGTTTCGATTTTTAATTTTTGATTAAGAGACTGGCTCTTCATCAGAAAATCTACAAAGAATTCGTAAAATTGATTTTAATGTTGATTTGACAAATTGTAAAACGTGTGAAACTTACGAGAGTAAGGTTGGTAATCCCTTTTACTTGCCGAAATTTTTAAAAACAAATTCAGTCTTTCAATTTCCTTTTGGTTTGGCCAATATACTTTTTAAAACATTGTGTGCAAGGTATGCAGTAGACTACAATTTTAAATAATTCAAATGTTTATATACAGGGCAATTCAAATTCGTTTCTGTACATGGGGATCTCGCAAACGATAAGTGATAGAGAGTTGGTTAAATCGTGACAAAGTTGCGGATTTCAGAGACTTATTCAATGATGTAAAAAAATCGAATATAACTATTTTGGTTCTGGAGATATACAGGAAAAGGAAAAAAATCCCACATAATTTTTTGCCTATATCTTCTTTATTCGCAGACATATTGAAAATCTGTCCACATTTTGCTATTGATACTTGATTTGGGCTATCAGAATATGTCCATGAATCTTTTATGTGGGCTGTCATCTGACGTAGACGTGGACGTTCACTTCATACTGAAAAATTAAATTTTATTTTATATTTTCGGATGTTTCGGGATTATTTGATTGAAATTGGTTGAATTATGCCTTTTTAAATTACGGCCGTGAAAATTGGTTGACTGAGAAATAAAAACACAACAGCAACTTTCACGTATCCCTATGTACCGTAGAGTTTTTAGAGAGTATTTTTTTTTATTATTAGGTACCTATTCATATTTTTTCATATTTCCATTACTCTGAGCGTTTTCTACAATGAACTTCGAATAAGAAAACTTATGAAACAGATCTACAATAAAAATAAATTATATGTATTTTGATGAGCAGAAAAAGAAATGATAGCAATAATAACATCCGAAACGAACACTATAATCGTAATGAAAATTGAAATGAAGTAATTCATATACAGAAAAAAATTAATTGCGCAATAAATGTTCGAATTGGAGTCCTTCCATTTTGAGACAAATAATGGCCAATAAGATTGCCTGCAAGATCACCAGATCTTACTATTTTGGACTATTTTATATGGGGGACATTGAAAAATAGAATTTACGTTGGCAGAGAGATAGAAACTGTGGAACAATCGAGATTGAGGATTTTGAATGATTTCGCAACAATTCAGCGATTAATTGTATAAAGGAATTCGAATTCGAACATTTATTGCGCCATTAATTTTTTTCTGTATATAAATTACTTCATTTCAATTTTTATCACAATTTTAGTGTTCGTTTCGGATGTTATTATTGCTATTATTTCTTTTTTTGCTCATTAAAACACATTCCTACTAATATTTTAAATGCGAATGTAAGTTTGTTTGTTACGGTTTCAAGCGAAAACTACTCAACCGATCATAATGAAATTTTGTACACATGTTCTTGGAGGTATTAGAAGTAACATAGAATAATTTTTAATAAAAAAAAAATTATGTAAGATAAAAAAAATGGAAATTGCTTATTTTTGTTACTGTGAAATATATTTTAACATTTTTTGTTGCAATTCAATTCAATGAAGCACATTTGAAATTTTCGAATCTTCATCATATGTAATAATATTTAAAATTGATACATCTCAACCAAGCCTTAAAATATACTTATCATATTGATTCATTTCCATTGTACTGATCCTTATTTAACAGCATAAATACCAGCGTGTAAAAGTTAGTAACATATTTTTGATGTAGATATTTTTCAGATAGTCATAAAAGGTTTTCTTATTGGAAGTTCATTGTTCAAAATGAAAAATAACCTTCAAAAAACTCTACAGTACATAGGGATACGTGAAAGTTGCTATTTTGTTTTTATTTAACTCAGCCAACCAATTTCCAGGTCCGTAATTCAAAAGGGAATAATTCACACAATTATAATCAAATATTACCGAAACATCCCAAAATATAAAATTAAATTCAATTTCTCAGTATGAAGTGTACATCGACGATACAAAAACTACAACAAAAAATACAGGTCCGTATTTAAAAATTCAAAGATGGGGTGGCCCAAGCCAGATGACACCCTGTATAAAAGATTCATGAACATATTATCATAGCCCACATCGAGTGCCAATTGCAAAATGTGGACAGATTTTCAATATGTCTGCCAATAAAGACGATATAGACAAAAAAATAATTTGGGATTTTTTTTGTTTTTCCTGTATATCTCCAGAACCAAAACAGCTATATTCGATTTTTCACATCATTGGATAGGTCTCTAAAATACGCAACTTTGCCACAATTTAACTAACACTCTCTTATCGTTTACGAGAATTCCATGTACAGAAACGAATTTGAATAGCCCTGTATATAATTAAAATGATCTTAAACTTACAGATGTGTAACAGGTAATTGTTCAGCATTAATTAATCAAGTCAATTATTTCTTGTCTTTATATCATACTGATAGTTATTATGCACATCCAAACATCGATATACTAGTTCGAACAATGAATTGGACAAAATTTCGCATTGAAATATTATTATAGTAATATAAGGGAGACGTCTAAGTTGAATATGAGATACTAGTACTCTTTATGGGGGTAGAACCATAAAAAATGGTTTTTTTTTGTTTTATCACGTAGATGGGTGTGATTTCAAATAACTTTTTTCAATACAATTTTTCAATTGATGTCGAAATTAAGGGTAGTTTACTCTTTAATTTCTCATTTTTTGTTCTCCCCTGTACACCGTTCAAAAATTTAGAATGTTGACAACTCAAATCCACGTTTCCCACAATACAACAATTTTTCTCAGGAATAAAAAATATGGTGCAAACTTTTTGAAAATCTCTGTATATACATGGTTTCAAATAATTCTCAACATACACATCAGATAATATGCAAACAATGAATATTTTACCAAATAACTCCAGAATTTTTGTTTATCAAATTTTTTGAAGCATTCGGTAACTCATTGTAAAACTTGATTACTTTAAAATAAATCGAATTTTACCCAATATTTGTTTTCATTTTCAGTAATTTCAGATTGCCTTAATATCTGAATATGATTGTGTTTGTTATCCTTGATTTCAAAAGTCAGATTAGAATGTTTGAGCTTACTTTTGACCAAATGAATGAAGGAACATAATTTGAATTTGTCTAAGGATGACAAATCTAATAGTTTTTTTTGGTTTATACAGGTTGACTATAGGCTCCTTGTATTTGAACTTCAATATGCACCTTATAATTTTATTCTAAAGTTTATTAATTGGTTTCAATAAGGAATTTGTTGTCATTTCCCGTACTGATATCATATATTGAATTTTGGAATATACTGATGAAAAATAAATTAATTTGAGGAATTTAACGGAATCAACTTTTCTTATTTTGAATAAAATCCCAATTATGGGAGCTATTTTTTTTTTGTTATTATTAGACCAAAAAAATAGCACTAGGAGAGTGTTTAATATTTTTATTATTGAATTCAATTGCATATTTTGAATCAATTAATATAGACATTTTCGATATGAAGATTTCTGAAAATCTAGTGACATTTTATGGCATTGAAGCCATAAAGATATTTTATCAAGGTCTCTTGAAATAATAATTTTCATTTCTTGTACACTATTTCCATTGTAAATTAAAGTGGTGTCATCACTAATGTTACTGCACTGTATAATTACAATTATAACATATAATTATATCAGAAATAATTGTTTCTGAGATCTGAGGATGATCTCATGAAAGTTCGAAACCTTGGCAAAAACACACCACAAGTTTTTCCACAATCTCAGCCATCTTTTGTCACAACATAACTATCATTCAAGAAACTAATTTTAATTACAATTCAAATGAATAATTGGTACCGATAATGTTTTTATTTCGACCATGAAGCTCGTTAAAATGAAAACTTTTTGAATATTTGCATTAAAACCATTACAATAAAAAATAGGATCATTCAAAATAGGTGTTATTACTGATGAGCATAGGAAATATAATGAGTCATTACTTACAATATTTATTATTCGAGATTTTCAAACAAACCGAAACAACAAACACCGAAACAACAAGTCCGCTCCGAACTTCGAGCACACGAAAACTACTGTGGGCCACTTGAAGAGGCAGAAGACCAATCCTTTCACATTTCAAGAAGCGGGGAAGAATCATGGCATTCTTGCTGGGCAAAAGTTTCTAAATTGCTGTTTAGAACTAGAGAAATAACAAAAATATTCACGGTTGAAAATAATCAGTACAGCAACCACTCAATCTTGATGATATCGGAGGCAAATGAATTCCAGCCGACTAAGAGACAATGGACTACTGATCACTAATGATAACATAAAGGTAGCCTTAAGGTTCAATAATGAGCAATAAGGATGCAACGAGGGTTGAAAGGAAAAAACTAAAAATATATAACCGGTATAAATGAAAAAAAATAACCACTGAAAAGGTCAGACAATGTCCAACCTCGCAAAAAGAAATTACAGAACTCTTTTGTATTCGGCAACAAAACAGCCTCATCATTCGCCTATTAGCGGTGTACCTATTCATAATATAAACAGTGAACTATATCAGCAGTAATTTGCATTTTACTTTGAATAAAATATTTATTTCTTGAAGAGTCTTTCAAATGCGAAGAGTGGACACTCAATCAACCAATACATGCCTAACAGTAAAGGGTACTTCACATGCAAAACATTCTAGTTGCGGTTTATAGCTGGCTGAATAAAAGCGATGTTGAAGGCCTGAAACGCCAACTTGGTTGGTGAAACGTTCGTCGAGAAAGGTATTGCATTTCTGGTGATTGGAAAAAGTTTTCGAATTGAATATGATATTTTGTTGTTTCAAATCTCTCACTTTCATGAATAGAAACACGGATTGTTGTGATTTTTTTCTTCTTCACCTTTTAACATGTTTTGTCAGACTTGTTAGGTTTCTAGTATTTCTTTTGTGATAATATTGTTGAAGGACTGTTATTTTAGTTTTCATTTGACAGTATCTCTTTAGATTTCAGAGACTGGCGTTGAAATTCAATTATTTTTAGTTGGAATTATAGAAATCATTCAAATTTTTGCGATTTGGGCTTCTATTTTCTATCATCATTTGATATTTTTGTTTTTTTTCAAGATGGCAGTTACTGTTATCCCTAGCTGACTGGTGAAATTTTTAAAGAGAAAACTTTCAAATAGTGTGCAATATGCCATCATTCATTATATTATTCCTCAACCCGACCTATTAGAGCCACAACACACAAAGTATTATTTCACCTCTTAACTTCCTCATTTTCAATTTGAATCAATATAAAATTATACAAAAGAAAAGAGTAATAAAAATCATGAAATTATGAAAATTAATTTGGGCTCCGAGCCGACTTTATTGATTCCAGTAACGCATTTGCTTTTTCAGCTGCAAGAAAAGCCGGAATAACCTGCAGCACCACATCATCTGACGATCTTATCAGTCATATCAGGAAACGCTAGTTGATGTTCCAGAAAATCAAATACATTTTTGCTACCTCTTGAACTTTTACTACAAAGTAAACAAGTGATGATTTTTCCACCAAAAGATCTACAAACACAAGACGAGATAAACTGCACAGAATCATTCAGACCACCAAATCACAAAACCAATTATTTGTCCAAAATAATTAGGGGAAATTGGGATAAAGCGACATTTTTCTCAGTGAACTTCATAAAAGAAAATCAATAATCAAAAAAATGTTCAATGTATATAGAATTCAGTATAGAGGCAGCAGCCATCAACCAATCATGTAGAGCTTGAATAATATTTTTGATTTTTTTTATTTTACTGTATCTTCCGAAGTGGCCACTCTACCCCTTGATACTAGGAAAAGTGACAGAGAATGGAATAGAAATTTATCATAATTATGTACCTTATAGATACATACATTCAATTTTGAGTTCAACAATACAATAAAAGGAAATTTGAAAATACAGTATTATATTTTAATATATACATATAGACTCATAATAATACATATTATACAGTGCGGTCCATAAGTATGGAATAAATTCATTTTTAGCGTTATTATGTACTATGTGAAAAAACCTGAAACAGGTCGATTTTTATTCTTAAATTGATAATTTACAGTATGGAAATGTTATCATCATCCAGCACCCCTTCTGAATTATAAGCACCCCCTCGAAAATTTTAAATAGCAAAGGGGGTCGTGTGGTACCTTGTTGGAAAGGGATTTTAGTTCTCTGTTCAGCAATATGAAGTTTTTTAAGTTTGGTGCAATCATAACTGAGAAAATTAATTTTTACAGTTAAATTAAATGTTCAAAATGACCACCATTATTCACATCTTGACAATAACCTGATCTATTAAACAGACCATCCCTATAACAACGCTGAAAATGAATTTATTTCAAACATATGGACCGTACTGTATGTAATGCTTTAAATTTCACTTACCACATACTTTACTGAATATTACTTTTTTCCACACCAAAACTTGATATGCTTTCTACCGCCAAACATTAAACCAAATAGCTAATCTATGTGAAAGTGATCATTAGTTGTTTTTGTCTCCTGTTCACGCCAAAAAGGTGAATGAAAGAAAT
Source organism: Leptinotarsa undecemlineata (assembly GCA_015342065.1). NCBI lineage: Eukaryota > Metazoa > Arthropoda > Insecta > Coleoptera > Chrysomelidae > Leptinotarsa > Leptinotarsa undecemlineata. Next base: position 5,577 of record WOGP01005855.1, on the reverse strand, counting down.
GAAGAAAGGAAGAATTTCACATATTCAAGAGTTGAGGAAGTTGACACATACAGGAAGAATTTTTCTTGAAAATCCAACCTATATCATCATATTTCTCTTAACTTTATTTTCATATCCCATTCTGAATGAGTAAATATCTGTAAATATTCTCAGTGATATCAAATGTACAAAGTATTTTGAAAAATGAAGGTGAATGCACATTTTGGGTTTTTCCAGACTTTCCAGGAACAGAATATTCATATATTTACTCAGCTTTGTTTCACAAGAATATTGCTTTACAAAGTTAACCATAGTTTTAACACATATTTTACGTGACTCTTTAAACTGGCTCACCTTTTTCATTCATGAAGTGATTTGAATGAATTGAACACTAAATGTTGAGAGAAACTCAACAAGATATTAGTAAAAACCGTACCAAATTCGATTGCGCCATTTTTGAGATTAACGCGACAAACAGATAAAATGACAAACAGATTGGGATCAATAACATTTTTATTATTGTACCGATTTACGATCTTTCTCTTGGTAACTATGATACATATTTTTCCAGGTATGTTTGAAAGTTTAATATTTTTAATCGTTCTACTTTTTCTAATTAAATTTTACTCAACTGAAAACCCACATTTTGTTGAAAAAGTCAACACTTATATTGAAGAAATACTAATTGGATTCCATTGAATGTTGTTTGAATGAAGAGGGTTCGACTTAAGCAAATCCCAGAATGGTCGAATCAGAAAAAGTATTTATTGTCAACTCAACTGAAAAAAAGTACTTGAAGAATAAGTTTGGCTCGAATTGAGACTGATATTGAGGTTCGTTCTGGATAATTTTTTCTCCTCCCGATGAACCTGGTGTAAAATGAATATAAAAAACGCGCCGCTTCATATTGAAATCCGATAAGATCTGAAATAAATCCTTAATGAAGTTTAAATGAGGTAATAAAATTCAATTGTAAGGATTGAAACGATAATTGATTCCTTGATTGATACTTGATTCACAGTAGGTATTTTTGCCGCTATTCATCAGAAATAAATAGTATTGAACTAAAGTTATTTGTAGTTATTTCTTTTGATTATTTATTTCTTAACTTCTTCGACATCTGTCGACATAAGTCGAAGAAATTAAGAAATAAATAATCAAAAGTAATAACTGCAAATATCTTAGAATTTTTATTGTTCATTTCTGAAGACGAAGGCAGATTTTGGCCTTATGGAAGGTAAGAAATACCCAAAAAAGGTTGATAAAAAATAAATAGTATATTTTCCACTAAACAATTATGATGTTAGATGCTATATTATTATAAAACCTGTGCACTATTTAATATTTCAACAAATGTATTTTTCAATATTACGGTTCTGAGCCAAACTACGTTTTCAATTGTTATTGTGTAAGATATTCAATGTTGTCCTTGTGTGACTCATCACTTTCAAGAGAAATGACATTATCAGTTTAAGAATTGCATTAATGAAATACTCAGTTATTGATTTAAATATAATTATATGAAAATGAGAAGCCTAGCCTACATAAATCTAATGCCACTTCAAACTAAAATTTAGAACTAAACATTCTCTACTTTTTCCAGCAGATATAAAAATGATTTCCAGAGTTATGAATTTGGTAATATTTACAAACACAAAGTATCATCTAATCTAAAAGTCCTGCCTAGTAATAAGTAGTATAATTATTATCCATTGTCACTTTCAGTTCACTACCTGTGAAAAATAATGATGAAAACCTACCTGGTCACGGAGGGTAATACTTTACTCAATTGAAATCTTTCTTATTTCCTGAGTTTATATTTTGAAGTAAGTCCTCAGAAACTCAAGAGTTTTTCTGACTATTAAGAAAAGTAATTTCATTACTTCATAGTTGTGGGTTATTTTCAATCGCAAGTGAGTTTTGGAAATTACCTACTTCAAAAAAATCGAACTAAATCATTGAACTGTTTTATTGAGGAGAACAAATTCGGGCTAGTTGGCCGTGGTCGAATGGAACCTGAAGTAATAAACGTTTCGTCTGCTACTGAGGCATACATCATCAGAGGTGTATGCGTTTACTGCGAGGACGAAAGTCTCAGGAAATCGTTACTTTCCTAACAAAAAACATTTTTTATTTCCCCTTCTATATTTTCAACGTTTTGAGAACTAAACTTTGATTTTTCACTTCCTTTTACTTACAATTTTCGTGTTTTCTCGATGTGAATGTTTTTTCAGGTTCTCCGTCCATGATGCATCACTGTATCTCGAATCAGCACCTCGTATGGTGTCCATACAAATGTCACAGGGGTGTTGGCAGCCGACGACATATGACAGCACACCTTCCATTCATGGCTGATTGTTCAAATAGCTCGTCTCGGGCTGTTTTTTCTGTGTATATTCTCTCTCGCTCAATTGCCGACCAAGAAGTCATATTTATTTATCTAAAATTATAAATTTTCGTATCAGATATGAACAGTGTATAGTGTATTTCATTTGCTTGGCTACAACTATAATTGATTTAAAACTTGTTTGTCACGAGTATGACAAGTTATACAACAAGACGTATGAAATAATGGTGATCAAATTTTTTTGATGGCTTGTTTATTATTCAAAAAAAAAGTCTGAAAATCTATACAAGTACAGGAAGTCATATTGAAGTCATTCTGGAAGAATGATAAGTACCTTGACATTCATCAGCCTTTATAAACTTTTTTTATGGTTTTTTAAAGGTTTCTGTAGCAGAAAATAGACTAGTTCTGTGTTTCTATTAGAGCCGCAACTTTTAGGCTTCTTGGACAACAACATTATTTAGCTTAGCTTGGACAACATTATAGAAATTGAAGTTCTCAAAATCATTTGGAATGTCTGCTTTTCAAACTTCCTTCACTTTATTTTTGAAATGTTGAAGAATTTGCTGATAATAAGAAATACCATGAGAGCTTATTTATAATTACTCTCGTATTTCAAGACACTTTCAACCATCCAGAAAAATTCTGATATATAGAAAAACCTTTTATTAAGTGTTTCTGACGTATTTGTTTACTTTCAGTATCGAAGATATCATCGGTTATTATTTTATATTCGACCCACATTTTATTTGTAGTAATACTACTGATCACCATTCCTTAGCAATGAGAGATGTTGTGAATTTGTAGGATGTTCACTATTTCTGACATTCCGCCTCTTTTAGGTACCACCCTTAGATGGAACAGCCTTTATGGTGATGGCCTCTTTGACCTGGACCCGCCTTGCAATTATTACCAAAAACTTGATGGGTGTGAGTCAGATTAGGATTAATGGTTGTATTTAAAGAGCGCTGCTTTCTTTGAATTAAGAGCTCTAGGATTTTGATGAAGATGTCTTTTGGTTACTAGAAAGGTCGTCAAATGACCTGATCTCCGAAACAATAGGGATTTTGGAATTGTTATTCATCTGTTATTCAACATAAAATTATACGTCATAATACTTACGTTGGATATGATTTGAATTAAAATCTTTGTCAGTTCATCATTATTCACTTAAATACTATGAAATTATAATAATAAGGATTATATTACTATTGAATGATGTACCTACATATTATTCTACAAATCACACTGTTCATCACATTGTTCATATCATATAACAAGTTATATTAAAAATAAGTGAGAGATTTTATAATAATAATAGACACGATAAAATGGAACATAAATTTTTTCTCATCTATATGCCTATTATATCAATTACCAGCTATTGTTATATATAATTATATAAATTACACGATCCACTCATTCCAAGTATAACAGCAAAGAAAATATCCATGTTTATGCTATTAATACGATATAACATTTACATAATCTCTATCAGTGTTGCCAATTTCACCCTGTTCCGTATACAGGGTGAAATGTTTTGAAGCGTTTTGATGCGTTCTCAGTTTCATCTGTTTAGCATGTTTAGTTTGTTGGTGATAGTCAAATGAGTTTGAAGTGTTTGGCGTGCTCATAAACACTTGAAATGTTGACAGTGTCATACGGTCATTGTACTCTGAGTCATAAACCTGTTTATAAGTGGTACAAGTTTTTCACAGAAAGTCGAGAATATGTGATATACTCGAAACTAACTGATATTGATTGTGAAGATATACTACTCGTATATACTTGACATGTTAGATTATTTTATTCTTCATTCATGAGGATGTTGAATTTCAATTCCTGTTTGAATTTCAAGTATACTGGAATCCAAAAACAGTGGTTTATGGACATAAAAATCTTGCGAAACTGTTATACTTGTAGTTATTCTTAAATTCAATAATATTTGAACTTATTTCGAATTCATTTTTGAATATTAAGATTAGTTAGGTACTTTATTTTCGATCATGACTTCATTTCCTGAAATACCAAGTATTTTTGTTTTAACAACTATTGTGTTGTAAGTTAACTAGTTTAGTGATCCAACAATTTTTCTGAAAAAGGGTTGGTTAGGTAACAGGATGATTTTTTTCTTAAAAAAAACAATTGTATTCTTGCCAACTTTTCGAATTCAATTTGTAACAATGAATTCTCATAAATATACCTCTCACAAAACTTATACGATAATTATCGTTTCAATTTCACAAGAACTACAGAGTTTTTAATTATATTACTCATCGAAAAGTAGTTTTTTTGTGTTGATTATAATACTATTTTGAAAACCATATTAGATACGTATTTGAAAAATAAAAATAAAAAATATTGCAACAACAAATTTTCGAGAAAACACCAACACAAAACGACATGAAACAAACGAATGGCTTTATCTGTGATTCTGATAAGGTGGTGTCTCTTTTTTAATCAATGGCAGAAAGACAAATAATGAAAAAAGTCTACATTATTCAGCTATTTTACGTTTCAAAATGAAGTATGCAGTATTAAGGCCATCGACATCTCTTCTAGTGGTAACACTATCGCATTTGAGTATATGTATGATTTCGCCCAAAAGTATTTTTGATGAATATGGTTGAACATCTAGAATAGTTGGATAATCAAAATCAAAAATGTGTCCATATTCTTTTTCATATTCAACGAGAGCTTGGGGTTTTTTATATTGAGTTTCTTAGAGTCTCTCATGTGTTCTAAAACTTGTATTTGAAGATACCGTCCGGTTTGACCAACATCGCATTTGTGACAGCTTCCACAGTTCAATTTGTACAAAATATTGGATTCTATTATTTGTGGTGGTGGTGGTCATGAAAATGACAACTCTTTTATGCATATATTTTGTAGTTCAGCCATGACTAAGTCTGCACAAATGGGTGACATACAATGGGAAATGTTCCTCCTGACGAAAATCAAGTAGTTTTCATAAAAGAGCTCTGAAACAACGCATTTTAAAGTTATCATTTCTACCTTTTTCCTTAAAAAAATATTTAAATACTTAAAAATAAGGAATGAAATAATGCATTCAACATTTAAAGGGATTCGTTTCTATTTCACCATTTGGCAACATCGGTTATAGTTAATAAAGGACAATGAATCTGTTACCTGAATGAAACAAACAAAGATGACATATTTCAGAGGCTGTTTACTGATGTTCCGAGTTCCGAGATATTCTGTGAAATATGACATTTTGTGCACCTAATCAA
>WOGP01005854.1:0-12821 GCA_015342065.1 Leptinotarsa undecemlineata | reverse complement strand
CTTCAGTGCCTCGTGGGGGAGTACCTCAATGCGAACATTTCTTTTGTATGCTATTAGAATCAGTTTGCTATGATGAAAGAAGACACAATTGTAAAAAAAAACAAATTATTTAAGGTGGCTCATTCGAGCCGCAAAATAGATTTTTGGCGAAAATGGTTCATTAAATTTACATTTTCCATACACCGTTGTGAAGACGTTTCCAAGACCTTTTGAATAAAGTATCACTCAATCCACTCCACTATTCAAGTTTGAGGGGTGAAGAGCCCCCTATTAGGGGCTCGTTCAAGCCTAAAATATACATCAAAAGATGTCCCCCAAACAAAATCATTAGAGGTATTTCGGGAAATTTTTCCACTCACTATGGTATAAGAAATATACGGGGTAGCTCGTCTGAGATGGAACACCCTGTATATAAAAGGAGAATTCATTTAGAGATGAAAACTTCTTCAGTATACATCAGAATAAACTGTGCGGTTCTCCCTGTTCTATTAGATATAAATAAATAGCAAACTTCTTATTGTTATGATGACATGTTCTTTCAAGCAAAAGAAGAAAATTATGTATCTAGATATAAAGAGTGTATCTCAAACGTAGCTGTCGACTCACCCATCACCATTATAGTATCCTATTCTAAAATCTAAGTATCGAATTCCAAAAGCCAGCTGGGTCCATACACTTCTATCCTGATTCAACACATAATCTTCTAAAAAAGCTACAACTCCTGTAAATGATCCAGAATTATGCGTTCCAGGAATGAGCATCGAACTTATCTTCATTTCACCAATACTTTCTCTGAAAAAGAATTTTGTGAAAATAGTTTTTTGAAACAGGAGCTAGTGTGTAGTAGTAGCACTGGGATTGAGTATAATAACATTTGTAGAAAAAATACTCATATCAGGGGTGTTTATGAAATAAGAAGAATTAATGATGTTTTATGAATTAACCAGATAACAAATTTTATTTGATTGTACAGGGTATTCAACAGATACTTCCGAACTGACAACTGATAACGATCATCTTGTTGGAGCCAAACATCTGTCAAATCAGTTTTCATTCTGTCTGTTTTACCAAATCAACATGGACGGATATAGCACATGTGCAAATAATAAAACTGTTTTATTAAGATGTGGGTGTTCTGTTCTGGCAAAGGAATCGCGCGTGTTACCCATTTTACGGTCGCCATAATCGACTACCGAGAGGACTATTTGCAATGTGGTGGATGAAATTGAGTCTACTCGTTCAGTAAAGGATCGACCAACTTATGTACGTCAATGAAACGTAATATCTTCCAAAAACATCTTCGCTGTCTGTGGGAGTAGCCGATGAAGTCGGCCTTCCGCAGAACAGAACTTGGCGAATTTTGCGTCGTGAGATGGACCAGAATCCGTACAAAATTCAACTGTCCCAGGAACTGAAGGTAAACGACCATAGACAATGAGTAGTGCTCGCTGAATGGGTTCTCGAGCAGGTGTCAACTGATCCTAATTTTCATCGAAATATCATCTTGAGCGATGAGGCCCATTTCTTGATGAAAGAACAAAATTGTCGAGTTTGGGACGATACCAATCCTCACGATATTCAAGAGCGTCCAATGCATCCCGAAAAAGTCACTCTGTGGTGGCTGGCGGTGTCATCGGCCATATTTCTTTGAGAACGACGTTGGCCAGGCCATCACTGTCAACGCCAAGCACTATATATCGATAATCTATATTGCTTTCTGGTCACTCAACGGCGTTATTTTATCTTCGACTGGACCAATCTCTGAATTTCCATCTCTCTTATCTGTGAAATTTTGATTATCACGATATTACCAGCCTTGATAAAATTCATCCTCAAGTAGGAAGAAAAGTATGTAGAAGTTTTTTGTAAGAATTAAATAATGATACCTACTAGCTATATACTAGGCGGGTTGGCTGTCCTTGTTCATCTTTCACTGCCCGAACCACTCTACATGCTATTTTTGGCGAGTGCATTGGCTTGGGATGTGGGGGTTGAACAAACCGGCATCGGATGCCTACTTCGAAGTATCCCTGATAGATACGAGAATAACAGAATCACTTGTGATTCTGTTATTCCCTAACTGAATGGCATCCCAACGATGGCTTAATCCCAAGGAGTGTGTATCCGTTCCGAGAGGATGAATGACACTGAGCCTATCAGCTGTCTCTACGCAACCTTCGAAATAGCGGGCGCCCTCTCGTCTTAGCATCACCTTGCCAAGGTAATGCGGGTCTCACCGTGTTTATTCTTCTTTCCCTAGCTACTCGTGGGACTTTCATGGACAGAGTAAATTTGAAAATTTTTCTGACGCTGAATCTACAGAGGAGATGGATGTCGAGCTTACGAATCCAACTGACCTTCTTGTGAATTTAGATCAGGAGCGAGTCTACAGAGGAGATGAATGTCGAGCTTACGTCTCCAACTGACCTCCCTGTATATTAATATCAGAAGCGAGAGCTTCTCAACTCTCAAACTCCTGATTCTATAACTGAACCTAATAAAAAAACGACTGAGTCGTCTCCTCAAGAGCGTGGTACCTTGTGAAACCGCCTTGCACCAAATTCTTGAGCGGCGTACGCAGAATCTGTCTTGGGAGAAGGAACAACCCCCCAAGAGCAGGTTAGCAAACGTTTGCGCTCAAGTGACGATTTACAAAAACTAGAGGCGAAAGAACCCTGCAACCTGCAAGGTTGTCGCGGGTATCAAAGTGGGAATCTTGCACCTTGTCTTTCCGACTACCTCATCAATGATAAAACAGCAGAGCATATACTTTGCGTCTGCCCCGCTGGGAACCGAATCAGGTTATTAGAGTTCGGCAGAGCCGTACTTTCACCATCTGACCTGAACGACCACTCACTATACAAACTGATCGGCTTTGTTAAGAAGCTGGGTTTATTTGGTCAAGTGTGAATAGCTGTGAACCACCATAAACCCTTGCGGGTTGTGCTTTTTACCTAATCTAATCTAACCCTCTGACCTCTGAAATTGTGATTATTACGAAGTTACCAGGTTTGGCACAATTCATCCTCAAGTAGGAAGAAAAGTCTGTAGAGGTTTTTTTCTGTAGGAACCTACTATCTACACTGTGTCCGTAAAGTATGGAACAAATTCATTTTTAGCTAAACAGGTTATTAAAAGAAATAATCCTGAAACACGTCGATTTTTGATGTTAATTTACCGTATTTTGGAATAATAATCTAATATACAGGGTGAATTACGTTCGAGTAATGACGTCATGGAACACCCCCATTTTGTCTCAATTTTCGGATTAATCTAGCTGAGCTGATTCAAAAAATGTATCACATGTTGATTCCAATTGGTACAGGGTGGACAAAAATACAGTAGTTGTGTGTGTGCTAATATTGGAACGCGTAACATTCGTTATTAGGTAAATTAACAATATTATCAAAAATACTTATTGTCTAGCGGTAATTCGTTTAAATGTAGCACCCCGTAGTGTGCGTGATTAGCGGTGCCGATATCCCTTACCACACTTCAGGCTTCACTTGCACGGCTCTATCAGCTCACTTTTGCACATTCCCTTGACTTCTACTTCCATTAAATTAAGTGAGTAACAGATTTTTTCTGACTTTCTGAGTGAAACGACTTTTTTTAATGGGAGGTCATTTATATATTTTTTTCTGATAGAAAATTATAGTTCAGTGTTTTTAGGGGTGGAAAGAAGATGAACTTCGACTCTGTAATTTGTCAATTTATTCTCACTAGGGACTCGAAGAAGCTACTTAATTATTTAGATTACTTAACTACATGAAAACTTCGAAGATTTTAAGATCTAGGAGGTCATTGCATTTCTATCCATTTGTCATTGAAGAATGCCACAAGAAACTGATACGTTCCTCTTCTAGTGAGTAAAACATTTTGATGGAAATACAAAGTATGCCTACTTATGAAGCATATTGTTTACAACTAATGAAGTAAGCAAAATCGTCAAACATTATATCTGAATGAGCCAAAAATGTTCTGACGCTTCTCGAGTACGACATTTAAGAGAACGACTCAGGACGGCCTACCGCAATGCTCCACGGCATTATCTTATTTCCCTGGAAGCGTTGACTTTTTGGCGCGCTGTTTAGTTCATTGATGGGTAAATGGAAACAAAGACAACTTAGGTTAGGTCAGGTTAGGTCAAAAGTAAGTGGGTCTATTCGACCCTCCACCGCAACCAGGCTTTATTGCGACTCACATGTATTCTCACTCGACCAAATAAACCCAGCTTCTTAACGAAGCCGATTGGTTTGTATGGTGAGTGGACTTTCAGGTCAGATGGTAAGAGTACGGCTCTGCCGTACTCTACTACTCTGATTCTGTTGCCAGGGGAGTAGGTACAAAGTATGTGTTCTGCTGTTTCATAATTTTCTAGAGTCGACACACACTGTCTTCCGACAGTGTGTGTCGACAGAGAAGGCCTGTTAGACATCGTAGTTCATCCCTACATAGTCCAACAACTGTTTTGGTATCAAGCTTCGAAAGGTGAATAAATGCCATGGAGTGAGCCAATCCTGGAAGATTTTGCCAAAAGTCCATGAATCTTTTTGTCATCCAGATGTTCAATGTTGTTTGGCCTGAAACCTATAGAAATGTCAATGACAGGTTCTTATCCGATGAAGCTGCTTAGCACCCTCCTTTGCAAGGGAGTCAGCAGCCTCATTGCCTTCCAGGCCAGTATGGCCAGGAATCCACAAAGACAATTTTTTAAGTCTTCCTATCGAGGAAGTTCGTTTTTGGCAATTTGCTACCAATTTAGACGTAGGAGCCAAGAGCTTCCAAAGAGAACTTAACGGTCTTGATTTATTCAGGTGTTCAGTATTCACCTTGTTTTGATTCACAACTCTAATAACTCCTTCTTTTAAATGTGTGAAAAAGTTTCATATACTTTTATATTAAAAAATAATTTTCTCCATCAGAAAAAAATTGTGTTTTACTTGAAGAAGTCAAAAATGCGTAGCTTGTTTTTTGTGCATTTAGTATTTGTCAAATTACTACTCATATACGAACATTGAATAAGAAACCCAATTTTTCGACTTCTGAGGAATGTGGTTCGTTAGAAATCGACAACTGGTTAATAAATTTACTACTACGTCATAATGGCTTGAAAATATCCTATTTTCCCTTATGTTTGGGTAAACTCCCGAATAAGAAGGAAACATTCTTTTCATCATAGTGCATCTTGAGATTTTGTCCTAAAGCGAAATGGATAAAATAAGTCAAAGAGTCAAAGCTGATTTCAATACCTTTGTGAGTAGTGCTTTCGTCATAATTCCAACTGAACGTAGAAGCCGCTCTTATTGACCATATTCATGGTCCTAATATATGTTATACGTGGTCTGGCATTCAATTAGCGATTAAAGAAAATATGTTGGTACACTCGACTCGAACACATGTTCACAGTTTCAGTTCTTTATTGGTGAGAGTTATGAAAGTTATAAGTGTTTTGCATGTCTGCCGATTTTTTGCTATCGAAAAAAATGGATCAAAGAATTTGCATCACATTTTGTGTGAAAATAGAGTTAAGTATTAATAATAATAATATCGTTTATTATGCATAAAAATACATTTATACATAAAAGGCTATCTTCCACCCTTCCCAAAAATTATACAGTGAGTATAAGAAAATAATTATAAAGATACTTATTTACTATCATAGCAATGATAGAGAAGAGAAGAAACTAATACATCATATAGTTGCTTATATTTTGGTGAATTTAACAATTTCATTGCACTACAATATCTTGAATTTTAAATTTTTCAAATTAGCACTGAGCAGTAAGCATCTGTGATTTAATTTCTTTTTTAAATTGATGAATATTATGATTTAAAAGGGGTAAAATTTTATTCAGATAAGAAGGGGCTATATAAAAAAAACATCTTTGAAATTTGAAAGTACGGTGCCTAGGTATGTTGAATGAATTCATTCTCCAATTGACCATATGTATGTCAAAATGCCTGCTTAATAAACTATATAAATAACTAGGTGTTTTAGTTTGAAGCAACTTAAACAAAAACATTTTTATCAAATATTGGACTCTGTTCCTCACATTCAGCTCCTTCATTTTTTAAGAAAAATGGGGTGACATGTTCACCATATGGTATACAGCATACGAATCGCATGCAAGCATTTTGTATACGTTGTAACTTCTGTTTGCGGCAAAAAATTGTAATACACCGAACAAAAATACTCGATATGGGGGTAAATAAGAGTTTTAACTAACCTGAGTTTCATTTCTTCTGATAACTGATTTGAATTTATAAAGCGATTTGAGTTTGAAGAAAGATACTTTGAAAATGTTAGTCACATGTTCATGAAGAGACAAAGAGCTATCTATGGTTACGCCAAGATTTTTAGCACTGTCTACCCAGTCAATGTCTGCGTTATGGAGAGTAAGCCTAAAGCCACACTGAGTTTCTACTATTTGTCTTTGAGACCCTAGGCATAAGGCCAAAGTTTTATTTGGATTGATTTTCAGTCCATAATTCTCCGAGCATAGGAATGTTTTGTGCAAATCTGTGTTTATATTGGCCACGCAACTTTCTGTATCGGTGTTATGACAAGACAAATATAACTGTATATCATCTGCGTATAGATGTACTTGACAATGTGATAAGAAAGTGGGTTAATCAAAAATAAACACTGGAAACATCAAGGGTTCTAAAATACTTCCCTGTGGTACACCTGAGATTGTTTCGTTTAGGGATGACCATGAGTAATCATCTAGTTTGACCCTCTGTGATCGGCCTGTGAGGTAGCTGGTCATCCATCTAAGAGAAATGTCATCGAATCCTATGAATTTGAGATTGCTGATGAGTAAACCGAAATTACCTAAATCGAAAGCTTTACTTTGATCAAGCAGTACTAAAAGCAAACTTGTTTCCAATGTCTTTCCCGCACTGTCAGATTTCAATAATTTTTCTATTTATGCTTATCCTTTCTATCAACACAGTTTCCAAAGAGCCACCATAAATAGTATTCTGAATAAAATACTCACTGTTTCTGATCTACCATTCTGTATTACTGTTGCTCATCCTCTTCCTATTACAGAAAAAGCGCCTATCAAACTCTACCACCGCCACATGTTGATCCCAACACCAGTCGGTAAATCGCACTCATGCAAAGAAGTTGAAGTGGAGCTCACCACCGATGAGGAAGATGATCCCCCTCCGGGAGTCCATGGAACTCTCTTCTTCAGGTTACTCCAGGTGCAACCGTTCATGTACAAGGGTGAGGATTTTGAACCAGCATTCGAATGTAAGCCCCAATTGGCCTTCAGAGATGAAACTGCTCCGATAGCAGTGGGATCTACTTTGGCCATTGCTGTTCTAGCTACCATTACTGGGTACGGGATTTTTAGGTACTTCAAGGTCAAAAATGTCCAATACAACACAATGGAATAGGTACGGTTGTGTTTGAGAAAGGGAGATCATGCAAAACCGTCGAAAGTGAATTCATTGCATTTTATGCCAGTTTTTAGTTATTGATAATGTTTGTCCGTTCTATCCTTTGATCCTTTGTCTAATTGGTTCATCAGGATGGCTCGGTAGATGGTGTACTCAATGCAAAAATTACCAAAATTTTGATAGTTCTCTGCAAATGAAGAATAAAAATTGTTGACGTACTAATTAGAACATAAATATTGACATTAACATATTCCGGAATATGTAACACATATTCACAACAAATGGTTATTGAGTACTGAACTTATTCGCCAATTATATACTTGTGATTTGCCAGTATACTTAGAACTGAAAACTGAAAACTTAGAATTTGAAAAAAATATTTTAGAATCATCCCCTGAGGCTATTGACTCCCTTACTTGAGCTATACTCCTGAAAAAATACATTAAATTCTGATGAAATGCTAAGTATTTTGGAGACATGTATTGTTTATTTCTTTGGAAAATAATTAATTATTCCGGTCTCAATTCAATTTGATTTTTGATTAAACCATTTTGAAATACCCTGGAAATAGTGAATTGTTTATATTTTTTTCCAGTAACTGAATACAAGGTGAGTACTAGAAATGCAACACAGACAAATTTAATGACAATAATTATTTCTGGTATTTCATTCATTTCAATGTTTACAGTAATTAAAACACTTGGATTGATGACCTATTTGTTTTGTATGAATTCATATTGAATATAGAATAAAGAAAATAACTTTTGTCTAAATTCTACTTACATTATTATTCAAGTAACTACTACAATAAGAAGACCAGTACTTGAATACCTATACACTGATAAGGTAATGTACCTAAAATAGGTACCTGTAATACCAAATGTTACCTGAATAATCAATCAACAATCAATAGTTATTGTAGTGAATATTACTGAAGAGGAAGATCAGTTTGATCTTCCTCCTGGAGATGATCGCTTGATAATCGAAACACATTTCGAGATGTTAAAATAACGGTTTGGTGTTAGGTGTTGGTTAGGTGGTGTTGATAATGATTACTTCTGGTACTCATTACAGGAAATTGGACAAAAGTAATTTTCTATATTCAATTAAAACAGTATTGTTATACCATATAATAATCTTGTTCCTATAGAAAACTGATGAAGAAATATTTACTCCTTCAGTTTATAATAATGAAACGTAAGGTAGGGTGTTAAGTAAGTATTGAATCTCACATGAGGGCAAAGATATCTCCACTTACGAAAACGGGATTGAATAAGAACTCAATTCTCTATCAACGATAAACGAGGATCCCCAAGGCGGTCAGTTGCAAAGCCAACCTTTGACATCGACCGCCAACGAGATTCAACACCAGACAGCGCTGTTCCGACCCGTTATAGGTCTCGTCAGTGGTACTACGCTGAACCACAAATTCACTGTTCAGCTGTCCTGATAGAACAAACCTGAGTAAATAGAGGCGACGGCATTTCCTCTTACGGAAACTGTAAAGAGAAATAGAATTGTCATAATTGACAACCTAATGATTACGGTTTTATCGCGTGAATAAATTATTACGATATATAAATATAGGTGTTTTTGGTGATTGTTTCTTGTCGGATAAAAATTTCGAGGACCGTAGAATGGCTCCACCGAATAGGTTAGAAGTAAGATATCAACGCTAAAAGTTGAATTGAATTGAATTACGAACTCAAAACTTTTTTTCTACTGAAGTAACTTCAATTACGGAGTATGTTATCTCAATAATTTAACTACGTTACCTCACTTTACCACATTACCTTGCCTTATTATAAACTAAGAATGAGAATACGACTACATCGACTAGATACATATATTTTTCATTATTTTTATGATTATATAACCTTTTACAATTTTGAAAATAAACAAAGCTTTATCAATTGTAAAGTTCACCCCGAAAAGTTACAGCGTAATAGAAATCATTGAAGAGTCTATTAGTCAGTGACTTGTATTCATAAATTTTGCTAACAAATTGAAAACATCAATTGAAAAAAAATTATATTTAGCATTCTTTCCATTTTCGAAACTTGAAATTCTTTTATACATTTCATTCTTTTGACGTATGTTAAAAGAATTATAGCTACTCACAATTTGATGTGGAAGTTTTTAAGTGAATTTCAGGGTTGGAAATGGATTATTTTCCGAAACGTTGACCAGCAAAGAAAGCTAGGTTTGAAAATTTGATTTTTTTCAATTGATTTGTTCAATTTGTTGACCAAATTTATGAATATGACAACTTACTGACTAATTGGACTTTTCAGCGGTTTATATTATGCAGTAACTTTTCGGGGTGAACTTTTCAGGTTGCCCTTCATTACATTTCAGCAGATTCTCTATTATTTTGCTTCTATTATTTTTCAGATTTTGGAAGGTATTACGTCCTCCATAAAAATTTCTTTCAAAGAACTAACGTTTACTTTTACCCATCCCAAGATTAAGTAATTAGACACAAAAACAATCAACAGTTTTCAGAACGCACTTTGGTTATTAATTTCAGAATTCATTATTCTAAGTAGTACGTCATCAGATCATAGAATGTTTCCCGCGCAAAAACTTTAAGAAGAATACAATAGCAGAAGTATATCTATATGCCCTTGGGTTGAAAAATTTCATATTTTGATGTTATGTTAACAAATGTTTTCCCTTCTGACGGTATCTTCAGATAATGTGGACCTAAAGAATGTATACCACAAGTTCATACGAAATTAACTCAAGAATTATCTATTTATGAAGAATGTATTATTTATTGCACAGTTATTATTTGTTAAAGTTGCTGCCTCTCTCAATAATAAGTAGATGACTTGATTTGAAATAATTTTTCTCATTAATGTACCTTCAATGGTAACTGTTTCAAAAAATGGTGTCAATAAAAATTGTGTTGTCAAATGGAAGCAGTCCATTGCTTTTACTTATAGATCTCAGTCAGATAATATACTATAGCCAGTTTTTCTACTTATCATTGTGATATTGTTTGACATGCGTTTGAATGGTTTTTGAAAGGTAAACATCAAAACATAATTATGAACATATGGTTCTAAAAGCAACATATTTGTCATATGTCTTAGTCAATAAAATGTTAATCTAGTAGATAAGTATAATTTTGTTGGAGACGACATATCAGGAGCTCAACTTGCATATCCATTTCCATATCCAAACAGTAAATATCAAATGAATGAATTGTGTAAGCGAATATCCCTAGACATAGTTTTTAGATTTTATTGAAAAATTACGCAGGTGCAATTTATTATTGAGCAACTTGAAACGTCTATGAACACTATAATATGTATCAAATATTTCATATATTCAGATTTTTCACGGGAATTTGGAGAACCACCACTGATTTCAAAAAAATGGCTTCAGATTATCTATGTATGGTTTATAATGGCCAACAGTCACTGGACTTTTGCTATTTAGTGATTCATGAAACTAAACATATCAAAAAACATATTTTATGTTTATGTCTTCGTTATATAAAACTATATTCGATTTCAAACTGATCATATATACAATTTAGTATGGAAACATTTCAACACGGTTTCCAGTTGAATTTTTGCATTCCGTTCCAAACTTCTACTTCTTCCAATTCTAATTAAATCCATCGAAACTATACAATTTTTTTGAAATCCGCGAAAGCAAAGTATGGGTTCTTGCAAAATTTCGTGATACCATTCCAGTCATATAGAGTATATTATAACTTATAAAAATTGTAAATATTTTTGAGAACTAGGTTTGATATTGTTACCTATATGATATTATTGAAATTTTATTAAAATAAGATAAAAAATATAATATCTCTGAAATTATTATATATTCCAATAGTTTGTGAAAGTTCTATTTCTCTAACTCATCAGTGTGCAGTTAAATTGTAAATAATAATAGTTGTATTCTCAAACTGAAGCGTTTGAATATTCTATGTATGTTTTTGGCGATTAAATTAGTGACAAAATTGAGGAAAATATAAACTTTTTGCGATATTTATTTGCATCTTAGAACATATTGATACCTGAATGAACTTCGATAGAGGTTTTGCTGTAAAAGATATTTTGACAGCAAAAAATTTTATGAAGCAAATATTGGAAATATAAATACATAAAGTTTCCCGGAAACTGAGTCGATTGATATTGCGATTGATATGAATAGGAGAACTATGAACATTTTTCAGTTTGATGATGATGTTAATTAAACAGTGTTATTTATGCAATCATTGAAAAAGTTTTCTTTGAATTATTATTCATTAATTTTTTTATAAATAACCCTTTAATCAGTCAAAGAATTCTTTACTTTTCGTTCAAAAATTTCAATTTTTCAAAATTGAAATAGGCCTCTCAATTTTAACATGAGCTTAATTAGAAGGAGAATTAATGAGATTTATTTTTTCATTCGATTAATCAAAATTTCTGAAGAACTTCATTTTGTTTATTTTCGATAGTTATGTCGATGCTTGATCGAAATCAATAAAATATTTGAATAGATAACAATGAATTTTCGAAACATCAGTGAAATAATGCTTCGTTTGAATTCTGCTCAAACCTTCAAAGTTCGAAATACACTTGTAAAGAAAGTTTTTGGATTTCTACTTCTCCATCTTCATAAAAAAATGGGAAAAACTCTTTTTCCAAAAAATAATGTCTCTTACAAATATACCCCCTTCAGATTTAAAAATGTATGAAGATCAATACAAATTCAGTAGTTTGATAAATAGTAACAGGCTACTTGCATGTCATTATATTCTCTCAAATATTAATAGATTAATGTTTTCATTATTGTTCTTTCGTAAATTCCAAACAAAATGTCACTTGACTTCACAAATCTACTTATGTCTCGTACTTCCATAAACGCGTAGACGTTGCTTTACTATATTCGTAAACCATTATTTCTCTGATGATCAATAATCTGTAGTAGATAATTGTCTGAAATAGTTGAAGAGGTTTATTCTTGTTGAGCGACATAATCATTAGTTTTTATTTTCCAACAATTCAAACGTAAAAATTGAAAGTATCTGGTCGCAACAAAATGTAACACTTCGCACCATGCCTGTAATGCTCGTAAATTTTTCTATGATGTCTGGTGAAAGAGGATCAGTAGACTGGCCTGCATTATCTCCAGACTTTAAACCTCTGGATTTTTTCTATAGGGTTATTTAAAACTGTGAAAACTGTAAATCAGGGTCATATTTCTATAAATAAATCCAAATAGAACGGACTATTATCAAAGAACTAACGGAAATTATTAAGAACATTTAATGAAACTGGGGCAGCCTAAAACGTGTTTTCTTCCATTTTTCATGAAACCTACTTAAAAATCTTTTTTCCTGAAACAGTTTGTACAGTTTTTTTGTTGGATGTTTGTCATATTGACATATTGATATAATTTAG
>WOGP01005853.1:0-12135 GCA_015342065.1 Leptinotarsa undecemlineata | reverse complement strand
GTACGCCTAACATGCCTGCAAACAAAGGATTGCGACCAATCATTGTGCATTGCCGAGGAAGTAAAGGATGGGTTTCGAATTCTTTGAAATTATGTGGAAAATTCTGTCAGATTTTGAGGCTAGAAGTTGTTTGTTTCTAATTCCTATTCAATTGGAAAAAATCTGGCGTATCTTTTCATCAAAAATATTTCGCTTTTTCAATCATTTCATTCTATTCCAAATGTTTCTTGTTAATTTTATCATCTGATGAGATTTCACTATCCATATTTACTGAATGTGACACCTTCACACATTTGGTAAAATAATTTTTTGAACAGCTTAATTTGGTGGTTCTATAACTCTATAGATAATTTCATTCAACTCTCGTAATCAGTGAAAGAAAATGTCCTAAAATCTCTTGGTTCACAATAAAATGTTTCTGAAATTCCATCACGTTTTGATGATGGAAACAATGTTATTTTTATTGATGGTTGAAGGAAACAATAACCGATTCGTCATTACTTTTTCAGATAAAATTATTGTTTTTCCCGAGGGTACAGTTTATGAAATCGCATCGGTCGCTTTATTGAGCTTCATTTTTTCGACAAAAAGTCGAGTTTGAGTAATCGACAGTGTGTAACGGAGAAAACAATCTCGCAGTAGAACGTGCGCTCGAAAGATTTGCAACGACTGCAACCGATACGATGAAGGCGCTTTTTGTACCTTTATTTCCTATCTATTAAACTCGAGATGTCCTCGGAGATGACTGACAAAAAATTACTTCGTCCACTGTCCGTATACTTTTAGTCGGTGAGACAGATATTGTTTGTATCTGGAAGTTATTTTCGATTGATAATGACTGGAACAATGAACATGGTATATCTCATCAAGGATTGACTGTCCCTATTGTTTTATTTCGTAGAGAGAAAAATTCTGAAAGTTCTCGAATTGAACGAAAGTCATTTTTCGTGGAGGAAAATCAGTTTTATATCGACCTTTTTCGGGTATTTTTACCTTCCACAATCTGAAAAATACGAAAATATCAACGGAGAATTTTATACAAGTGTAAAAAGTGCAAACTTTTTAGTTAACCCAGATAAGTTACTGTGTAAATTCGAAGTTTTTTTTACAAAGGGTATTATACTATTTATCAGTAACTTGTCGAATTCAATAAATTTCTAAAATTTGCCTATAAAAAAATAAGAAATTATACAATACTAATCTAAACGTTTCGGAGGCCAAGATCTGACTCCGTCTTCAGATATGGACTAAATTTAAGTCTATAGGCAGCTCTTCCGTTGCTAACTATTTTCATTTCTCGATTTCTTCGACAGATGTCAAAGAAATTTTGTAATGAGAATTATATCTGTAAAACATACAGAAAACTCTACAGAAGACTTACTTCAGATCGAAATAGTCAAAGAGCGTATCTAGGAGAGGAGTGGATGACAAAATGTTATACCAAACTCTTCCTTTTTATTGGGGCATGTGGGTGACTAAAGAAATTGTGGAAAACTTCAAAGGAAACATAAATTTAAACTGGGACAAACAAAACAGATAATCGCTCTTAATCGAAAATTATGAAACCATTTGCTGGAGGAGACATTATCTAGGGCAGATGGGGAAAGTTTCGACGTGAGAATAGAAAGATTTTTTATCTAGACGAAACTTTGGTAAACGAAGTTAACAAAACTGTCAACACTCCCAACAGATTGGAAGTGTTGATGATTTTGTTGAGCATTCTGGCGATTACCATGAATACGGCGATGGATTTGAGGAATATTTTGATTTCATTCCACCTAGCAGTGTGAGTGTGATGGAAAATGCAAGTGATCATTTCAGAAAAGTTGAAAGAATATCAACTGATACATGGATGAAAGTGTATATCATTGAATGGCTTCGACAAAAAACATAATTTTAGTTGTTGATAGTATGGTTAAAAAAGAACTTTGTCGAATAAAGCTCGTTTCACGAAATATGTATTCGATAAAATTCCACAGAAACGAAATATGATTACCCTGCTTCAACTTCCTTATCATTGCGAACTTAATCCCATTGAACTTGTTAGGGCTCGAGTAAGGAGTTCCGTTGCGAAAAGAAATGCGACATTTAAAATAAAAGAAATAAAAAATATATACTTAGACTGTTTAGTTAAGGAAATTGTATATATTATATCTAATATATTTTTTGAATACTTAGGCAAACCGAGTGTTAGTCTCAAGTATTTTTTCAATTAGAAAACAGTATAGATTAAGTGTTAATGTCACCATCTTGAACCATGATGAATCCCTCAGTTTCCGACTGCAACTCACTCGATTTGAGAAAAGCGGAGGTCAGATGATTTGATAAGCCCTAACCTAACATATATTGGCTTATTATTTTGTAGCAGTAGAAAAAATTAGTCTGCCACGCGACAGAGTTTTGGTTACTCCATTCAGTGTCATTGTCGCAGAAAGTGGATGTGATGTTCACGCAGTCCCAGTATCGTAACTCCGAATTCTGGTGGAAAGTGAGATGCGGAAAACAAAGGGGCTGAAAGAATCCCCCGAAATACACACCTTCTGGAAACCATACTGCTTTGTTTGGACTCTAGCTTTTCTAAATGTTTTGGTAAAAGGAGTCCTAAGTTATATATTGGTCAAACTGGCAGAACATTTAGGAATCGCATCCAAGAACATCGTATGAGTGTAAATAAGAAAACACGTTCAACATATTGAAATAATATTTCAGAAAAAATCATATCTTTAACGAAAATTTTGAAATTTTACACATAGAAACCTGGTTTATATGAGTAGGGAGGCCATCAATCAACAATAATTAGAATAACTATTTTAAGAAAGTGGTCTTCGTCGAGTCTACAGAGGTCGATGAAGAACATCAACTTTTTCTTCATTTTTTCGAATGATATCACTCTCATCCGAAACTGAAAACTTCATGAAGAATATCGTCTTATTTTAATTGTCTAGAGGACTATTTTGGGGTTGTTAAATTGTACAAAACAAATTCTGCTCCCACACAGCAGTACTGCAACATTCTTCTTGATGCTTATTTCACCACCATTTCTAGTCCTACCTTTCGGTTTAGTTAATTACTATAAGGGTGAGGGATGAATATTTGTCGTACTAAAAGAATACAACTATTCTTTGATATTGCTTCTCTTTGAACGTATTTCGATAGGTTACAAAAGAAAATAAAGTAAGCCCTCCGACTAATGTTTATTTTCTATTCGATTTTAAATTATGTTCCCAATAGGCATTGTATTTATATTACCTGTCAAATGATGACAAAACTATCCACCATCAAGTGCAATCAAAAAGACGCTGAGGTTTTTATTATGTTGATAAATATTTAAACGCAAGGAAACCAGTTTATTTGACAGCGAAGCTTTTTGTGCATACCTATCGCAATGTTCACTGTAGCTCCTGATATCATTTCACAAAATATTATCATCTCTATGTCTGTCACTTTGCCGTCTTGGTGTCACATACGTAAAATTACATGACATTTTTGGTATTCTACTTCTCCATTTTTATGCATTTCAGTTTTGGCATTAGAAGACCAAAACCTTTATTTCTAAATAGAGTATTTAACCCAAAAATGTACCCCTTTCAATTTATTCGTGACAGTGTTGCCGTCTGGTTAGCGACTGCAGTTATTTGAAGTATTTCGTTTCATTAGTGATAACCACAAACCACTTGGTATGATTGATGCGATGAGGAAAAAACACTACAATTAATTTTACACTGAAAACAATAAAAATGAAAGAACAAGCGCTATAAATGAAAGACAATAGCCTAAAATGGAATTTTTCAACTTTCAAATACGATGCGATACGATACAAATGATTTTTCTCTGCTTTATAAAAATAAGGCTCTCACGACCGGAGTCACGATTAGAGAGAAGAAAAACCTGACTATTTCATTTGTTACTGCGGCACCATTTGGGTATTTCGAAAACTTCACCAAAGTTATTTGTACATTTCGGCGGTATGAACAAATGAAAACAATCAAAATAATTCAACTACTGTTTATTGTGGGATTTTCACTGGGCAGTTTACAAAACCGAAACACGTGTTTCACTATACAATAGCCTCCTTGGGCGTCGCGTGAGAGAGCTATTGTATAGTGAAACACGTATTTGAGGTTTTGTGAGGTATTTAGAGAAAATTTCAGTGTAAAGTGTTACTTGAATTTGTTATGGATTCTCATCAAATTTTGACCAATTCCATCACATTCTCAACTTTCTTCGTCATGACAACACCAGTTTCCACACATCACATCAGAAAATGTATTATCTGAAACCTTTTTTTGATATATTGAGTTCAGAATGGAAGACATGATTGGCTTGAAGACGAGCAAAAGTTTATCAATTTCACAGCAATGTAGCAATGCGTTCCACATTTTTTCAATTTTTTGTGAAAACCTAAAATGTGACCCTCGTATATATCCATAGTTTTCTTTTCATGTGTTTCTCTTGAATTCAGAAATATCTCATTTATTTATATATTCACCCAATTAAAATGAGTCCAACTCGAAAAAGATTTGAAAGTGATATAAAACCAACTCCGATGTCGTCAATGTTTTCTTTGTCAGCTTAGATTTGGATCTGAATGCCTCGAGAAAAAAATCGTCGCCGCCTATTTACCCAACGTCTGGCATTTTATTTTTATCTGCGAATATCCTATCCATTCGTACTAGTTTCAAGAAACCTTAGCTACGACATTTTCGACGCGAAAGAGCCTTATCCGCGAGCAAGCGAGCGCATTTTTCGTTACTTGATATTCCCTTTAAACAGCAGCTTTTTAATGTCACCTTCCTCGGAATATTCCACTTATTAAACGAACTGTAAAATCGGATGCCGCATTCGAAATCTGCAGGGGATCGCGAATGCAACGTAATTTTGTAATAAAAAACATAAATTTCCTCTTTCGCTCTCTCCCACCTCGCATCACTATCTGAAACAAAATATTATTCGTTTCGCGTTCTTACAAAGCCCAAATGGCATATTTACGTCGGGGACAGATGACTCATGGGGCATTCTTTTGGTTTCGGGGTTCATTTGGGTCACGCAGAGTGCCAGGCTTGAAGGAATTTCGCTTTTCTTTGTTTTTTCTGCTCAGATATGCTATTTTGGAAATTATGTCCTGGTGGCACCATTGAATCAGGTCTGGCCCATTTGCATTGCGTGGGCGTCTGAAAATTAACTGGCCAATTTCGTTTAACAATTAAATTAAATTATGTTTAAATTATAAAAATGGTGACAATGGTTGGGGAGCTGGTACAGAAATTTTGACGGGTAGCCAAGTTAATGGATACTGATTAATCTGAAAAAATGGTTAATGTTTAGCTGGCGCAAGTTGCTATCTTCTTCAGAGATTCATACATCTTGAGCTAATATCTCCGATGTCTCGATATCACGGCTATACGTAACTCGTATTTATGATGACTCCTCAAGTAGTTTGGTGTGCTAATACCTGTACCCAGATGAGGTAAATCGGTATCACCAGAAGATCCATGGGAACAATGTTGAAGTAGCATGAGAGAAACTGCATACTAGGCCAAACGGACAAGTCGGATGTAGCGGAACACACACTCTATGACGAAAACCACAAAATTCTGTTTAAAAACATGGAACCCATTGCCCCCGACCAGGGATAACCTAGTCCACTGGTACGGCAGGCAGTAGAAATCCTCAAACATACGAATAATTTCAATAGTCAAAACATGGAACTCATTGCCCCCGACCAGGGATATCCTAGTCGACTGGTACGGAAGGCAATAGAAATCCACAAGCATACGGATAATTTCACCAAACGGACAAGTCGGCTGTGGCAGAACACGCAATCAGTGAAGGAAACCACAGGAAACCAGTTGATGGCCCCTTCAAAAATTCGAACTTTGATATGAAGTCTAATTTCAGGTATAAATGTTCAAAAAAAAATTTTCTATAGAATTTAATATTTTTTAAACTTCTACAATCTGTAAAAAACAACCTAATACTTGCTATAAAAAACCGTATGGCTTTTAGGCCAAAATTAATGACCTCCTCCCTAATTCCCACTTTGAACAAGAGACTGGGTGTGGCATCAATTAAACATCAAGAATTTTGAGCTGGTTCCAATTTGAAAAGTACAATTGTTTACAAAAATGGTTCTGTGAGAATAAGTGTTTAATCTTTTACAATTTGGAAAAAAAACATTTTTTTAATATTGAAATGCCTAAATTTTTGGCTAGTATTAACAACATAACAACCGACTATCAGTTATTCTAGAGGGGAGCACATTTTTTGTATTTAACAAAAAAAATTCTGTGGAGATAGAGGCATATTTCAGCCACTGAAACGTTAAATATGTATACAATTTGATTTTTTTGATAGGCAAAATCATTAAATATCAGTGACTGTTGAAAAGTATTTTTTTTTAATACTTTACGCAGTAACTCGTCGGGGAAAACTGAAATGTTCGCCCATTCTACATCTGTATGAAGTTCTCCATTACAATTTTTATGTTTTTCAACGGTTTTATTTAGCTTGCCCTGTTTGTTTGTTTATTTATTTATTTATTTGTTTGGACCAAATTTAGTAATTGAAGTTTCACCACCTTCCCATTGACAGATTGATCTGATATTTAATATATACATTTAGTTTTGATGACAATAAAATTTAATAAATTCTGTATCATTATAAATCCAAGATGGCCCCAGCTACAAAATGGCGTATAACATATTTTTTCACAACTACCTTAATATGGGTATCAAATGACAAGGCGTGACTAGCACTATAGTAGTACACCATGAAAAATATCCAAATCCAATTTATAACCTATACAAAGAACCTTGTCAACTCAGGATGGCTAAATGTTATACGTTATATTTTTCAAGAAATGAATGATGTTTCCAATTAATTGAGAACCAGCAGAGACATTTTCAGTTTGAAGCTGCACAAACAAAAACTCTCCTGTGGATTTACTTCGCTACAATATTTTTGGAATAAGTCTAGGGTACTTATGATGCACTGTTTGGAACCTTTGGTGTAGTAATGACTATTACTGGAGTTTTTTCCAACACCAAATCGTTATTTTTAACACCTCGACACGTGTTTCGATCACCAAGTGATCATCTTCATGGCATGCCACCCTAAATTAATTTTAAAATTTTGCCTCATCTATTACTTTACAATATATGTTTAACTGTTAACAATTATTAACTTTACAATTAATTTTAACAATTATTAACAGTTAAACATATATTGTGAAATAATAGATAAGGCAAAATTGTAAAATTAATTTAGGTTGGTATGCCTGAGTGGGTGGTACGCCTATAGAGTTTACCTGGTTAGCATAAATATCGTTAGCTTCGCTTTAATTTTTAGTTTGATTTTCCTCTTGAATATGATCACTTGGTGATCGAAACACATGTCGAGGTGTTAAAAATAACGATTTGGTGTTGGAAAAAACTCCAGTAATAGTCCAAGTCTAGGGAATTTTAAGAATACTCAAAACTTCAGTACGAGACGTATTGCTTTGATCTTCGAAGTAATCGACAAATTTTGTCTGAGTTTGTGGAATCAAGCGGGCTCTGTAGGTAGGGATACTTCACTCTGTGAAAGAGTAGAGCAGTGAAATTATCAGCAAAAATTACAATTTGCAAAAGAGTATATTGAATTATAATAATTCATATTCAAAACTATAGTATATGTTCTTCCTTTCTCTACTATTGAATAATCAGAACAGTTAAATGAAATTCATCAACTCAGAAATCAAATATATTCATTCTACTTGACCCTTAAACCCTTCAAACCACTAAAACAATCTAGCATGATCCCACATTCCATCCTCCCTAACAGTATCTAATCAACACTACAGTGTTCTAAATTCAAAAATGATTTATTGTTATTTGTCTTCGTTAGCGCCGTGATATATCTTGAAGCATTTGTCATCTACTTACTGTTTATTTTAGGGAACAGAACTAGCCATAATGTTATAAATGCGGCTCTAAATAATTGTTCCTGAAGATTAGAGAGTAATTGTTATACTCATTTAACACATCATTAGAGTGAGTCCGGTTACTTTACTTCTTTTGAAATACCTTTGTCCTGTGTTATTTATGGTTACAACCAACTATGGCGACTTTGACAGACAAGAGGTAATTTCAAACGTACAGTGGGGGAGACTGTTGTATCTGTTTCCTTATTCAGCTAATTTCGTGGATTTTCGAATTATCCAGACATACAACAAATTTTCACAAATTTGTTGCTGTTGCTGTAATATCTGTTTAAAAGCACTTCATTCATTTACAAACAAATGTAACTGGATGAAAATTAATACAAATGACAGCATATTCATTTCATAAAAGTGAGCGTTACTTTTAAGTTTCCAAAGTTAAATTAAAAAATGTTTACTTGTGATGCACTGTTCGGAACCTTTGGTGTAGTAATGAATATTACAAGAGTTTTTTTCCAACACCAAACCGTTATTTTAACACCTCGAAACGTGATTCGATCACCAAGTATATCTAATAATTGAAATATTCTAATCTAACTTCACATATTGCCTTATCTACTAGTCTTAAATTAATTTTATAATGTGTCCTTGTGTAATAGTTAGGTGAATCTAATGAGTGAAATAGTATAAGCTATATAAAGTTAATTTCACAATATGGCCCTGTCTACTTGTCTTAAATTAATTCACAATGTGTCCTTATGTAATAGTTAGGTAAATGTAATCTAATCTAATAATAATCTCACGACCCAACGATGGTGAGTTTGAATCCGACTCCCACTTTCCCTCAATGGTGAAGTCATTCCATTTGGAACGGAGGTGAAATATCTGGGCATTGCCCTTGATAAGACTCACCTGAAACGCTCACTTGGAAAAAGTTTTACACAAAGCCAGACTGTCTCTCATATCGAAGGATTTGTGGTAAAACTTGAGGTTTAGATCCCAAACAAATCCACTGGATTTATGTGATGATTGTCAGACCAATGCTCACTTATGGTGCAACTTACAGAAAACAGACCAACAAAGCTCTATGGCTTAAACTTAAACAGACAGGCTTGTCTGGCTATCAGTGGTTCCATCAGTACCACACCGTCAGCGGACATGGACATTCTTCTAGATCTACGTCTCCTCCACATTTTTCTGGAGAGAGAGGATAGGTGGACTGCCAATTGCACAAATTGCCTCCAACTATCAACTACGAACTGCCTTATAAAGTACTGTTCCCGAGTAGAGAGGACAAGGTCCTCCGAGAGAAGGTAATATTAAGAACAGGTGGTTGTTGGTTCACAGATGGATCAAAAATACCTTCCGTTCCTGGTGCAGGTGCTTTAGTCCCAGACCCAGGACAGAGATATATACCTGCCTATAACTTATGCGACTGTATTTCAAGCAGAAATTTACGCTATTTGAATTGTGTGCGGAGAGATTGGATAAATCTAACCTGACACACAAGTCAATAAAAATATTCTTGGACAGTCAAGCGGCGTTGGTAATAAATTGCCAAAAACGACTCTCCTCGATAGGAAGACTTAACAGATTGTCTCTGGTCTGGATTCCTGGCCATACTGGCCTGGAAGCTAATGAAGCTGCTGACTCCCTTGCAAAGGAGGGTGTTGCAAGCAGCTTCATCGGACCATAACCTGTCATTGACGTCGCTATAGCCTTTGCCAAGCAAACATTGAACACCTGGATGGCAAGAAGCTTTATGGACTTCTGGCAGAAGTCATTTAAATTTTCCTATGCAGAGACTTGGATTGTCGGAAGACCATCTGACCTGAAATACCGCTCACCATACAAACTAATCGGCTTCGTTAAGAAATGGATTTATTTGGCCGAGTGTGAATAGGTGTGA
Source organism: Leptinotarsa undecemlineata (assembly GCA_015342065.1). Taxonomy (NCBI): domain Eukaryota; kingdom Metazoa; phylum Arthropoda; class Insecta; order Coleoptera; family Chrysomelidae; genus Leptinotarsa; species Leptinotarsa undecemlineata. Next base: position 2,308 of record WOGP01005853.1, on the reverse strand, counting down.
GCCACAATAAATCTTTGCGGGTTGCGGTGCAGGGTCGAATAGACCCATTCACTTTAGACCTAACCTAATCTATCCCATCAAATATTTGGAGAGAATTTATCTTGTTGAAGTTGGATGGATTCTGCTACCCAGAATACAAGCCTCATAGTTATCTGTGCTGAAGACGCGATTGAACTATAGTAATACTCATCTCTCGTTGAAATGTAACGAATACTTTTCGAATGGAGTCTAGTCGTTTTTCCCTTTCATGTCCGACGTTTTTCTTCTCTTTTCACCAGTTAATTCGAAAATATACTTTATCAATATTCCTTCATATATAATCCTTTTCAAAGGAGCAACTGATTGAATATTTCACTCGATTCAAACATAAAAGACTTCAAGATATTTTCCATAATAAGCTAAAATGAGCTATTACGTAGGTCTGAGTTCGCTTCTACTTTGACAATAAACCGGTTGGCACTGCTTTCCTTCCAGAAAGAAATATATAATTAGACAGGCTCAAATGAAAATATCTTCGACGTCTGTGCCACCACATCAAAACGTCTTTCAATTATATTTATTTTCTTCCCTTCTGCCTCGTAAGGGTTTTTGTACGGATGATAGGGAGAAGGCAAGGATGCCATCTCTGAATTTAAATCAGGTCCGTAATGGAGGGACGACATAATTGAGTTTTGGGCCCTTTCCACTACGGTTTTCGGGAGTGAATGTCGGGGAAATATTCGAGGCCATTTGATATGTCTCCGAGAGGATTTTCAGTGGAAACGTAAACGGGATTTGGTGTACACTAGGTATGTCGTTTGTGTTTTGTCCCCTCTAATCTACGTCGTTGAATCTTTGAATCCAGAAGTGGTCGAATATGACTGACATAAACGAAAACTTTTAAGAATTTATTATTTTTCATGTGTTTCATGTGTCTCGTGTTCAGTATGTGTCAGTCAAATGGAATAACTTTGGAAATAAATATCGGGAGCGTGATCAAAGAAATGCTTGGACACGTTGATTGGTATTTTTAGTTGTGCATTCTTTTCAACCAAAACGGTTTATGCAGGGTATGCCATTAAATAGTAACTGATACCAACTTTTTCATTTTCACCGCAACACCCTGTATATTAAATTTTTGGATTGTATACATATTCCATGTGCAATCTTAAATTGTTTCGAAAATATACGGCTTTTTCAAACGAATACAATGAACAAAAAAAAGTTTATTGTATTCGTTTGAAAATGTCCGCATAGGACGAAATTGCAGTAACAATAGTTACAAATAAAAATGGTGAAACAACATTGCAAGTTTTAATTCTCATTTTTCACGAATTAATATCAAAAATTATATGAGTATAAATATTTGATTACAGAAATTCGCTACATCACACCCATCCTGTGAGAAAATAACCAAAAGTCATATCAGCATTCATTTTCACTGGTATGAATTAGATAAACATAAATAGTTTTGATTACTCTTGTTCAAAATGTCCAGCCTTAGCAAATTGTGTTGTCTGAATGTGTTACAGTATTCGTCAGTGTATAGTTGTATAAATTACATTGATCTAATATAGAAAAAATTGGTTCATTAAACAAAAATGCATGTAATAACAATTCTAGAGCTGATTAGTCATGTAGTAATGAAATAGAAAAACAGTGTCGCCAACCTGTGTGTAGGTAAGACAGATAATAAATAGCAGCTGTCAATGTTGATACCAAATTAGATATTATACTTGAGTTTGAGGAAAAATCCACTTACGTTCAGTCGAAAAGAATATAAAATTGTTGAATATTCGAACTTTGAAAAAAAATGATTCCTTATTAAATTTAGTTCATGAGAGACGATTTTGATTCACTTTTTTGAATATATAACGACAATGTTACATAACAATGTGATTCAATTAGAAACACGTTTTGTTTTCTGATTTTTGGTATAGAAAAAATCTTTACGGAATGAGAGAAAACATATGCAGTCATTTGAAAGGAACACAAATTGTTGCTAATAAATTTCATTGATGTAAATTTGAATTTAGCACTGGTCCAAAATATTATATAAACGTTAGAATAAATTCCTATTGGTGATTAGGATGTTGCATCTGAACAATTTTTCGCATTATCAAGAAATGAACATTATTATCTACTTTTAAAGAAAGATAGTGACACTAAACAACACCCATCTATCGGAAACAGCCAAACTCCTTGGTATGTTTATAGATAAAACCTTGTCTTGGGAACCCCATGTTGATCATAACTGCAAAAAAATTAATCAAACAATATTTGCAATACGACAGATCAAAGAAGTGCTTAGTTTAGATGGTGTAAAGAC
>WOGP01005852.1:0-12823 GCA_015342065.1 Leptinotarsa undecemlineata | reverse complement strand
ACCCGATGATGATTACACCTCATACGAATATAGCGAAGAAGAATTTTGATTTCTCTAGCAATTTTGTTGTCTTCTATTATTTTGTTATTATATGTTTGAGGAGAATTCGGTGTGATTATTTGTGTTTTCGCTATATTTCAGAGTTTTCGACTCCGAAATCAACTACCTTAAATTTCGAAGTTTCTCATAATTACCCATGTTGTAAAATTTCAGTTGAGATTATTTCTTTATGGGGTGATCAATTGCTATGATTGTAAGAATAAGTAACTGAAAAATTACCACTGAAAAATAATATGCCGACGCCTATGTCGAGGCGAGAATTTCTTCTCTGTGCAGTTCCAATTGGTATTGGAAATACTGTATCAGTTGTTCAAGGTATCTCACCATTTTGTCGGGTACCGCAAGGTATCTGAGTACAAGCGAGATGCGATGTTGTATCAAAAGATTTGCGGTAAATGGTCCAGGCCATATAGAGGTTACACTTATATTGTTTCGAGTCCTGTGTTATCCATCTATCGATGAGCAGGTTCTCTTTACATCCAGCGACTCCTCTCATCGACCCTCTCTGCTCATATGCGTTATTAAACACTCGGTCAACCGCGGTGAGTATTCATGTATATAAGATGTTTGTATACAACTGATTACACGAATTCAAGCATGTTATCGGTCTGTAATTCTTAGGAATCGACAAATCTCCGCTTTTGAGGATAAGAATTGTGCGCCCCTCGATAAACTAATCCGGAATCGGCTGATCTCCGTTCAGACATGAGTTGAAAACTCTGGACAGATGGCGGTGGGTGCTTGTTAGATTTTTCTATCAATAAGTGTTTTGCGTATCTGGGCTTGGAGCGGCAAAGTTCTCAGAACCTACAAGGGCACTTTGAACATCATTCTGGGTTATGGGTTTGCGCAGTTCATTGAGCTCGGGCTGTCGAAGCTCTTTGTTGAGAGCTTCGAACTGCGCTAGGACTGGAGTGTATGAGTTGAGTGGCTGTGGAAGTCCATAGATATCCTTCCAGAAGGATTTCTACTGATCAGCTGTTGGCGGATTAAAAACTAGAATGCTCTTGGAATAGGCCACAAGGTTTCTCGCGAAATCTAAGGTTTTTTGCGATACTTCTCGCTCGCCTCACTAGATACTTTTCAGTAGCCACTAGTATTCGTATCCTATCACGGCAATACTGTTTGGTGGTCAGCAGCACGCCTTGACTCAAAGTATGGATAAATCATTGTTTGGGGGCTATTCGCCGCACTGCAGGCGTGAAAGGACTTTTGGCCGCCCTGCAATCCATCACATATTGATTACGAGACGCATGTTGTCTCGTCGATGTGATTTCACCCTTCATCTTGTGTACACGCCCTTAAATCTTTCGAATCGCAAGGCCGGGATGTTGTCCTTCCGTTTCGGAAAGCGATTGGACGACGATATACACAGCGGTGTTGATTTTCCAGATGTCAGTCTCTTCTGTTAGAACACTATGAACCTCCGCATCCAAAATAGCTAGTTCTTGTGGCTTCAGGGGCCTAACTCTGTGGAGTGCCCTGCGTGTTCTGATTGACTCCATTGCTGGCATGATATGAGTCTCCTCTCCAGCCGTGCCGACGGGTGGTAGAACTGTCATTTCTACTACTTCGTTAGTAGGCTGAAAATGAGCTATATAGTCCTACCGCCGAAGATAGGATACGTAATCCCTAAGATTTTGGGTGGAAAAAGCGGCATGCTCCGGAAGTGTTCCACATTACAGCTCATTCATTTTTGCCATGTACACTTTACACGCGGGCTGACTACTCCGGTATAAATGCATAAGGCTATCTCTTAGCACATGCGTTCATTCGAAGCGTCCGTTTTCTTTACTATGATTGTCATTGGTAGGCAAATCATAGTGATGGGCCTCACCACCTTGCCTCTGACCCCTCCGAGCGGGTCGATTGTGGGGGTCCCTTCCAAGTTTTGGGTCTACCGGGTGGTTAGCCCTGATGACCCACGGCCGGCACCGGACGAAGACTAGTGTTCTCCTTCCCGGATACGCCTAGCCTGCCGCTTCTGTTTTGCACCAGTTGCTCGAGTAAGTGGTGGCGCAACTCACCAAATGTCAAGGGTCAAGGTGTCATTATTAATAATATTATTAATCAATATCATTATCATTATCATTATTATTTTCATTATACATGATTCACATATATTCGAAATGACTTCATTTTGAACCTGATTGATTTTTTTCTTTCTTCAGAAGTTTTCCACAATTTCCATATTAGAGAGAGATTTTTTTTTGCAAAATAAATATCTGTAGTCGAATACAGTTGATTCTGGAAATTTATATCTTTTCTTCTTCCTTCAGAAAATTTTCCAATACTTCTTTGAAGGAAATGAAGTTGGATCCCAAAAAGGTGTTTTCCTTTAAAAAATCTGAACCTAAATCATGGATAAATTATAACATCTGTGGAGGGTTAGCGATGCAGGCACTCCACATTGTAACTTTCAATTCTTCAATATTTTCAAAATTTATTCTGAATACTTGATCTTTTATGAAGTCTCACAACGAAAAATCTAGAAAAGAAAGGTCTGGTGAACGTGGTGGTCATTCAATAGGACCATTATTTCCTATCCACCTTCCTGGCATAATTGTATTGAGGAAATCTCTGCAGATTCTCCTGCAATGTGGTGAAGCTCCGTCGTGTTGGAAATACTCATATTTTCTTATGAGGCTAAGTGGCAAATATTCTAATAACTCAATGAGAGTCCCTGATGAGAAATCCAAGTATAATAACACCATATCTCTCTTGAAAATTCGTAACTCTATGTAAATATTCATTTTCTTGTCGTCAATATGTGATTGGGATCAATTCATGAGAATGAATAAAACATATTCAATCACATTTCATATACACATAATCACATATATGTTGTATTAATGGCAAATTTGTGTTACTAAAATGAGAAGCAAAATAAGTTCTGTGAATCTTTCAAAGAAAAGAAGGAAGCAATTTATCTCAAAATGAACTGCCTATGAAGATGTATCGATCATGCCAAGGAGTAACTGCAAGACACAAACTGGAATAAAAGCCCTCTCGAAGCTACTGCTCGTATATAAACGTTGAATTACACGAAACAAATAATACTTTCAATTCAACTGCTTTCTTATGAACATTGAATTATATTGGAAATACTTTGTCCTATTCAGTATGTACTACAAACGTTCGTAATGAAATTAATTCAGATATCATTCAGAGGATTGCTACACAATAATATTATATGGAATAGATAATATTCTACTTACATGAAACACTGTCATCCTCAATGGCATACATCAATGTAATAAGACAGAACAGTACAAGATGAAGCCCTTGATCCTTTCATTTAATCAAGACCTTATGTCACGAATGAGTTTAATTCACTTATGTCATCAATGACAGTACGTAATGACATTCATTCGCTCATTTGATTCAATCCCAGCCATAGGAATCTTGTTTGAATTGACACGGCTATATTCTCAGTTTGTACTCCAAACATTCGTTATGGAATGGATTCAGATACCGTTCACAGAATTCCTACACACTATCGTAGAAGTAGAGAGCCAAAGTATTTCTTTTCTAGAAATTAATCTCTACAAAAAAGATGTACCTTTCATTTTAAATAAGATTACTGTGATTGAGAGTGAATAAAATAACCGGATGCGGGTCATTACCTCTTGTCATCGATGACATGAGTTGTATTTCATTTATTGTTCATATAAAAGTAGTTGTTTCGTAATATTTTTGGTGTAATCCACAGTATTTATGAAAGTAATTGTTTCGAGAGGGCGGTTTCTTTTATTTGTGTCTGAACATTACTTCTTTGCATAATCTAGATTCCTGCTTTTCTATTAAATGAAGAAGTAGAAAGCCAACACTTCCCTTTTCCAGAAATTTAGTTTTATTGATATAACTAATGAAAAACTAATAATATGTAGAGTTGAGTGAGAGGTACTACAATGGATGAACTATGAAGATTTAGGTTAATAAAGTGGACGAATACAATAAATCAAATTATTAGCAATAAGGTCACTCAATGGATTGAATAATTCAGAGATACTGAGCCCTAAAATGATAATATTTTATAGCTGGTACTATTTGCATTTTTTCAGTTCTGACTTGAATTTTCCAAACCGTGACGAAATTTTCAATGATTTTTAAATGAAGTTATCACTTTAGACGCTATAACTCTTGTGGCTGTTGTCTAATTCATTCAAGTATCGGAAAGTTTTTTATTAGAATTTGAAGTGTAGCATTGAAGCTTGAAAATTACCTGCGCATAACGGGATGTACCTTTTCATGTTCTCTTTCTCCATACAAAGAATGGTAAAGATTTTCATTCCCAGTTATCTTGTACTATCAATTTTTGTATTATCCATATTATCCAGTTGAAGTCATTTTCAATGAATAATATCCAGTTAGTCCATCATAATCCATAAACATTACGATAAAATATGAATTCATTTCCTATCTGAAGAGTTCTGACGGAAATAAATTAATTAGTTTCACTTCCCATGTTACCAGTATCGAACTCAGACAAGTAATCTATCAAAAGGCATAGACTCAGGGTTAGTATGTCAGATCTGCACGCAAACGTGTTAGGAATAAAATAGTCCCAGTGTCGAAACTTTCGCTGGAATATATTTTCAACGTGCTCTCTTTAAGTAGTTGTGTTTAAACAGTCAAAGTGACATAATGTAGAGTATCGCAATATGGGTAGGAAAAGTATCTTTTCAATAATCGGTCCTTTCGAATCTTTACATCGAGTTTGGGGTAGCTTTTCTAAAGTGAAATGATACGGAGTTTGCAGCAGTCACATTTTATAGGAGAAGTAAACGATAAAACTCATCATATTCATATTTTTAGTGCATAATGAAGTCTGATATTTAGATATTTTCAGTCTGGTACTATTGAAATAATTCAAACTGTCAGTTAAAACTCTCATATTGATGATCACATCATAGTTAACTATTATTCTAGAGACCGAGAAATATCAGTTATCAAGTTGAAACATGAGATTCAGTCTGAATAAAAATAGCATTCCATTTGATATTTAACACGGACAAATTCCAGTGTTTTTCGAATATATTTATCTAGTCACAAATTATCTCTGAGTTATCAATTTGCCTACTACTTATATTAAACCGAGGTATCGAAGGGTGTTTAACAAAATATCACCACTTTTCTCAAGAGGACATAACTTCACAAATCCAACATTGCACTGGTCTAGAAACATTCTCTCAAAATTCACCAAACTTGATCATCTCCCAGCAGACAAAGGCAACGCTACAGTTATTCTCAACACCTCTGACTATGTTGATGAAACTAATCTATTCCCCGGAATCCTCAAAAACCTCAATAACCAACGAATTTTAACATCCTAGAAAGTTTCGACGTATAGTCTTCATTTACAAAAATCCTCGTATCAGACAAATTGAACATTTTAGAGACAAAACATAAAAGTTTCAAAGGCATCTCGACCTCATCACTCACTGTATGCCCAGCACATAATTCCTCTTTCAAGGTACTTTTCTCAAACAAGTAAAGGGCACCCCCATTGGTTCACCTCTTCCATCAGTTCTTGCTAACCGTTTCATCGAAAACTTCGAAACCAAGGCTATTGACACGTTCAAACACAAACCCTCTTGTTGGCAAGGTACGTACTTACTGGTTGTACATGATGAATGATAAAATTCGAAAATTTGGGATTTGTGTTGGTTCTTTTGCATCGTAGCAGGAAAAGCAATGTTTCATCCTTTCTATTTATTCGGTTTGGGTAGGTTCTTGTGAGATTCTAATGAGACATCAAAAGTATTGTTCACGATACACCGCCAACGACATCTCATGATATGAAAGTACGAACAAAAGGAGCGTTTCGTCCCATATCGCATAATATATTATCCAGAGTTCAGCACTCATTTCAAGAAAGAGTTCGCCTATGCATCGAGAATAATAGACATCATTTTGAGCATTTAATTACATAATAAACTATTTAAGATTCTCAATTTTTCGATAAAATGACTTCAAGAATGCTTTTTTGCTTTTCATAACAACACAGGGTGTTCCATTTTTAAGATGAAATAATTACTTATAAATAAAATATTCAAACGCCTTTTGTGTAGAAACCAGAAGAGATAGGTATAGGGAATCCTGATACAGTTTTGAGGGAAATCTTGTTCCGTGTCAAATTACGCCATCAAATTTGGGGTGTTTCATTCAACTTTAGAAAGTTATTCAATTAAATGTATTTCCAAATTTTGAGACAATTTTTTTCACCACTCGGAATAATATTGCATTAGAAATTTGATATGGTTCTTAACTTTAACCTTTGTGCTAAGCAGTTCATTCAATCACGAGCAGCTCGTTACACGTTAAAGGATGAAAACAATTTCTAAATTGTGGTCTGTATTTTTAAATTTCTCGAAATTTCTCAGAAACAGTCAGTTTTAGGTATGGGAAATATGATAGTAACTCACATTAATTTTTTCTATAGTATCTAAAAATATGAAAAACTATAGGGTGTTCCATAAAAAAATATATGATTTTGGTATGTAACTTTTATGGGAGTCACCCTGTATATTTCAAAATAATTTTGGAATATGCTCCTCAGGGACCCACATATGACTGTGCTGAAAGTGTTTACCTATCTCTCTTCATTTCTTGTAGAAATACCGAGGCGAATGTGGTGGGTCACCCTGTGGTATGTGGTATGGTATAATGCTTCAACTCCGAATTCGGATGATTATATTATTCGTAAGTTAACTATTAAAATACTGCTGTTAAGAAGGTGGAAACCATAAATGTTCCTTCTGAAATTCAGGCTATCCACAAAACCATTTTAATTACCTCATCATTCCTTTATGAATATTAATTTTGTGAAAGTTTTTGAACACTGGAATATTTGAAGGGGTTTCAAAAGAATCAGAGATCCGCTAACGATGCTATTTTGACTTTATTATGCTATTTCGTGGAACAAGGAAGATTGCAAAGTGCCGCAGGCAGCAAACATCAGCAAAGAAGTTGAAAGTTTCCAAATACGTAGAGCACCGCTTTATCATCGAAAGTTGAATTTGACTGATTGTTTAGACGCTTTCGGGCATCAACGGGAGATATTACGAATGTTTATTACTTGTTTATTTTGTTTTGTGATTGAAGTATGAAGAAAAGGCAGTTGGTCATAGTTGAAGGTATAGTAACATAAATGCAACTCCATTCTGAAACACTCATTTTGATGATTTGATAATTTTGTTCGAATAGGATAGTTGCTAATGAAAATAATTTGTTAACGTAAAAAAGAACCATTCGCTCAAACTGGTTTCGAATACAATCGTAGAAACTAAAACAACTTATTAGTGAACTTCAACCCCCCTCTTCACGTTTAAAGATCGAATTGAAATATTCATGAGTGCAATTCTCTTCATATTCCATTAAAAATTTTTGATTTTGGAATGCCATTGTGTATAACAGACTCAATAGCCTAGCTGCTCAATCTGATGTTTTCTCTTGTTGAATAATTTCAGAGTGATTCACCTAGATAGTGTTGAAATAATCGATTTTTTCAAATCATTCACACAACAATATTAAATGCCGTTCGATACTAGGTAAATTTCATAAGAAGCATTTTCTTTTTTTCTGTTGGTCCTCATTCACAACGATTTTATCTATTCTTAAACAATACTCGGTCTCATTTTCATTCCATTTCTATACTATGATCGGAAAGAATGTGATTTTCAATCAAATATTGAACATATAGATAATCTGATCGACTATTGAAATTTTTATTATTTAAAAACATAATAATGTGTATTGAAGGGGTAATATTTTTTTAAGAGTGATTAATTTTTGGGAAAGAAAGTTTTTGGCTTTCTACTACTCCATCTTGATACTCCTCTTTTTTTGTATCAAGATGGAGTAGTAGAAAGCCAAAAACTTTCTTTCCCATAATAATGTGGTATCAGACATTGGAACTCATGTCCACTACTTAATTTTAATTGAGAACTAAACATTTTATTATGAGAAAAAATGCAGTGATGAATGAAGATATAGTAGGTTTCGCGGTATATGGTATTGGCTAAACGATTATAATGAAACCAATTAGACCCTTAAATTGTAAAATCCGAATCAAATAAAGGAAAGAGAATCAATATTGTCGTAATTTCATGAATGAAATGGATGTTTTTCTCATAATGTGTCTACCAGTGAGAATTACAGTATTCCATGTAGATGAAAATTTACCTCTTTTTTCAGTATATTACGTAGAAATCCTGTGAATAATATCTGATTCAACTCAATGGAGAATATTTTGAATATAAACTCAGTGAAGAAAAGGGTATTTTGTATAAATCAGTGTTCATGTAGAAGTATTTGTTTCGTAAGTATTTTTCTTTCGTGTAACTCAATGTTTACATGAAAGTAGCTGGTTCGAAAGGGCTTATTCTGCAAGATTGTTTCTGAAAGTAATTTTTTTGCATTATCCACACATCTTCGTATAGAGTAACCATTTTCGAAATTGATTGATTTTTTTCTTTCTTCGCAAGATTCTCACATTTTATGACACCTACTAATACACCAAATATTTAGTTCATTAAAGAATACCTTTCATCAGCATTCGTAGATCAAAAACAAAACAATTGTTTGGGTTTTTTATGAACTACGCGGAATAGATTCCTAATTTTCTCTGCAAACGCTTTCTTTTTTTCTCATAAGCAACCACCTCGAAATGGTTATCCTTCAATTTCTTCGATATTGTTACTGATAATCGAGAACGAGTGTATCAGAAGAAGGTGGTCATGATAAATCGCAACGTTAACCTGAGTGGGACCTAATTTAATGGGTTCTACTTCAATTCAGAAAATTAATGTTATTCCTGGATATTCTTCGTGTATATTATATTTTTGCCACTGATTTTATCCCAAATTCGAATTATGAATTGCTTTGAATATCCAACACATGTTCATTCAAAATAAGAAATTTGTGTCAAGGATGCAAATAAATAAATTAAACCTCTGTAGCTATGCTTGAAAAATTAGGTGACTTTTCATAATGGCACCTTTCTCTCTTTCTCTCTCTCTCGTCATGAAATAGTTTTCTTGTCTTATCTTGTCTTGACAAAAAAGACTCAAACTCCTGTTACGTCGAGACACGATGTTTCAAGAGAAATATTTCCCCTTTTCCCTTGCAAGGACAGATAAAAGACGAAACAAAAAGCTCTTCTAAATGCTATTCTCAAAAATCACAAAATTCACAAATAATCAGGTACATGGTACAAATAATCAGGTACACAAATTTTTCATGTTAATCTATACACATCATCTGCATCAAATGCAATTATTTGATGTATCTTGGTGTCTTTCTAATTGCACAATGCCGCCCGGTTCCCTGTGAAGTTGACATCACCAAGATATATTTGTGGATAAGGTATCCGCAGTAGATGCCTGACTCAAATACAAGAACAAATCAGAATTTCGACGTCGTCTTGAAACTCTTCAAATTTAACAATGCAATAAATTTTGGGAATGCCATTTGTCCCAGTCAAAATGTTGCCCAATATTGAATCATTTCTGAAAGGTAGAAGTGGAGCTTCTGCTGTGAAATGCTCTTCCTCGCCGTTTCTTTCCCGATTACAGAACATAAATAATGCATCAACCATTCCAGTGTAATATTGAGATTGAAAGTAGTCTATAACTAGTTACTTCTCGTTATTGTGGCTTTGTCTTGTCTTTATTAGACAAATTATCGATAATAGCTGACCGTCAGGACTTCTTACAGATAGATATAAAGATAATTTGCTTCCTTTCATACAAAATTTGACGTCAAAAGTTCCCATAATTCATTTTGCTACAACAAGATGAAACGAATTTTACTTATCTTATACGATTATAATATGATTCGAAATCTATGGAAAAACAAATAAAATTATAATGAATAGTTGAGCAGTGAAACGAGATGTGAAAATAAAATTAAAAAAATGAATCAATCGGGGAAAAAAACAACCACAGAGTGATTTTTTACTGTCAAGAGAATCAAAAAAGTTATTTCAAACCAAATTCACGACGTTTCGATAGCTAGTCTTCGCGTGATAAGTGGACTAATTCTCTCATCATAATAATAAGTTTATTCAAATTAGAATGTTTACAATAATGACATTAAAAAACTCTGGGTTCAATTTGCAAATAAAAGGAGAAAACCCATATAGGACCAAATGGTTGCGCTTGGGACATTATTTCTCATCTGTTGTACAGAATCTTTCCCAAAGAAATACATACATTTATCATTTAAGTGAAACAGTAATTAAAAGATTTAAAATGATTATGTAATTTGAAAATATTTTTACAAACACTTACACAGTAACATATATATTTACAGAGTAAAATAGAAACAATAGTCAGCGGTATTTTCAGTACTCATACAGTACTCATGATCGGAAAACCGATCCTGCCTCGACCAGATATTTTTCTCGAGAGAATTTATCTGGATGAGGCTGGGATGATTCTGCAACCGTGTTAGGAATCGCACGTTAAAAGATAAGATCTTGTTAGTCCTTAGCTCGAACAAGTTTCTCAACTTCTGAAAGTTCTTGTTCGTATGGGGGCGACAGCTGATTAACGGAAAAACCAATTTTATACAGATTTTTTAAACAGATTCAATTTTCGACAAGAGAATGAATTTTATAGCTATCTGTGATATGTCAGTATACTTTCATTATCGGTGTATGTAAATTTTGTATATTTCTGGTAATTCATTATACATTCTAACGCCCAAGGTAAGTATATAAGGTGAGTATTGTATGTATGTTCTTTCTGCTGGAGTATTTGTTAGTTTTTATTAGTATAGATTATCACATAGTATATATATATATATATATATATCTGTCTCAAGTCGAATACCTTTGTTTCTTCGAACAAGTTATTGGAAGAATATGTAAATACTTTATTATAAATTATTTGAAAAATTAGTAGAACATCAAATTTTTTCAAGTGTTACTGAGCCCCAAGACAAGATAGACCTCAAGCATGATTCTACCAGTGCATGATATAATATTTGGAGATGAGTAATGTCCAATATGTTTTTTTTAAATTTGAATCTGTAAAGCAATGGTCGAATACTTCTTGTGACTTCGCTTATGTGAGTATTCCATCGCATATGTGGATGAATTGATACTCCTTGGTATTTAATGTTGTATGTAGTGTGTATTTGGATTTTTTGAGATCACATCTAGCGTTTGATTTCGTAACTAGTGAACGAATGAATGAATGTTTATTGACTACTTTACATTACATGATGTTTATAGTAAGTCCAAAAGTATCTAAAAGTGTACAACACATAGAGAAACAACACGAAATAAAAAATTAAAAATAAAATATAACATAGTACATTGCTAAAAGCTATTGTCAAATTTCACAATGGCGAGTGCCCCCATAGAAACACACTAACGATGTCGAAAATGCTCGATGTAATCACTGACAGAATAAAAACAATTAGAAAAAATTCTTTCAAGCGCTTCTTGAATTTAATGTTTGATAGAATTTTGTATTCCTTCGGTAACAGGTTGTAGAGATTATAGTTTAGAGAGTTTTTCTGGGATGTGGTCAAGCGAAAACGATCAGTACGAATTTGCCTGCAGCTCTGGTAGAATGAATGTGTATATCGGATTGTTTGCGCAGATCCATTCGATTTTTATGTATCTCAAACACAACCGAGAAAATTAATAATGAAGGCAAAGGCATGAAGCGTAAATGTGCGAAAAGGGGTATTTGGAAGTCTTCAATGGTATTTACGATTCAATAAAAATCTAATTGAGTTGATATCGACCATCGCAACAATATAAATACAGGCATGTGGTGATCTGATTTTTGTTTAATTGTTGTATGAAAAGGCTCATTTCCAGATAAGTTCAAAATGAGTAAGGTCATCCCAGTCTCAAGAAAAGGCGACAAGAATATTATCAAAAACCATCAACTCAATACTTTTGTTCATAAATGCATATACTTTTTGAAACTATTATCAGAAACAGGTTTATTTTCTATTTCGACCAACACAATCTTGCAAATGTTGATCAGTATGATTACCGATAGTCTTGCTCCACTGTACCAGCAGGTGTACGTGTGATGAGAAACATTGTCGACGGCTTTGAGAATGGTCTTCATAAAGCTGTAGCGCTCATTTTGAGACTTGAGCAAGAGATTCAACTCACTATTTGCTCCTTGATAAACTTAGTAAATATGGGGTTACAGGTGTAGCTTTCCCACTTTCCACATCATATTTACATAATCGAAAGCAATCTTTTGATCAGGTAGACAGCCGTTGAGTTCGGTGTTCTACAAGGATCTGCGCTGGGGCAATTATTGTTTTCCTTTTCCCCAAATGTGTCATCTATTCTTTGTTCACAGAAAAACTGAAAAAATATCACTAATAGTTTCAAAATTTGCTGAAAAATGGTTCAATGCCAATCTTCTCAAACTTAATATGGAAAAACTCAAAGGCCAAAATTGTGTTCCATTACATGGTATAAATCTGGCTAACTGCCTTAATTGGGCATGTCACATAGAATAATCGAATATAAAACTCTTCAAATATACAGTTTTCGGGACTTCGGGACATTTCTGGGAAAAATCTATTTCATATGGAAATATATTTTATATACAGGGTATCCCTGGACTTCCTCTTTCCCTCTCGGGATTGATGGGGACAAAATATTACCAGTACTTCATATAACTTTTTTTCCTAAAATCCTTCGTTACCAAGTTACGGGCCCTCGAAGTTACAAAATGAAAAATGTTTTTCTGTGATAACTTTTCAAGTGAATATTCAA
>WOGP01005851.1:0-12823 GCA_015342065.1 Leptinotarsa undecemlineata | reverse complement strand
CAAGTTTCTCAACTTCTGAGAGTTGTCGTTCGTATGGGGGCGACAGCTGATTAACGGAAAAACAGATTTTAAAACAGATTTTTTTACTTGTGGCTCTTGCCCAAAACTTTATATTGGCCAAACAGGAAGAACATTTTCCTAATGAATTGAAGAGCATAGAAGTAGTTTTGTAAATAGAAAGACTAATTCCACATTTGCACACAATATTTTAGCAGAAGAACATGAGTTTAATCATGAATACGATGTATTACATTTAAAAAAGAAGAGTTTGAAACTCAATTCTCAAAAATGTTCAGAAATCAATAGATTCAGGAATTCGGGCAATTTAATGTATGATCATTTAGAATTGAATAACTCCCCGTTCCTAAATATTTTTTCAAATGTGGAAACTGGGACATAAACTCAGATGATTTAATTCATAACAAACTTAGGAAAAATCAAAGACTTGAAATGTAAGTACTTCAAATTGTAAATAGGCATGGAAAATGTAGAATTAGAAAAGACACGCCCGATGAAGCCATTGTATGGCGAAACACGTGTTGCGTTTTTGTCAAATCGTTTAGTGAAAATCTCACAATGAAGTGCTTTTTGAATATGCCAAATCTTTTGTTTTGATTTCAATTCATGTACTCATTTTTTATTATATATTTTCTGGCACTACTGGCAGCTTTAAAAATATGTTGAACTGAATATTCATTGAGTACTTGCCAAGGTAGGAATGTTCTATTCGTAGGTGAGTTGACTGTTGAATCTAGGGAAGACTCACAGTTGAAATGAGATAATAATATATGAAAAATTTCCGATAGTGAAGATGCCAGGATCAAGTTTTTCTATAAGTTTTTTCATTAAAGATCTGCAAAAGTAAGAGTAATTTGATCACATATTTCTTAATAATTTCGTATCTATACACAGTAGTCAAAAACAATTAATTCAAACTCAATTTTCATTACAATCTATCGATTTTCTGTGAGAGATGAGACAATACTGAAATATTATGGCGTGCCATGTAGAACGTCGTAAATATTATTGATGCTATTATACTCGGAATGCCGATAGTAAAGCTGTACCATATAATGAAGTTAATAAAAGAGCTATAACGTCTATTGGTGCTTGGGATATCCATCAGTGTCTGGTAGAGTAAGAGAGAGAGAGGGAGAGATAGATATTTTTGCCTTGTCTGGCATAACTAAATTCATTCGGGTAGCTTTACAAATGTGAAATATGTTGATCTGTTATCTGTTCGATCAAAGTCTGTATTGCACTTTGATTGCTTGTTCATTGCCATTTCAACTCGATCAATTGAATATTTTTCACATAGTGTTTGAATTGTAACGTCAGAATGAGAAATGTTCAAACTACAAAATAGGCATCATTTTTACGAAAAAATTGAGACAATTCTTGATACAAAATGGAATTGGGCCGACATACTTCATTTTGATGGGATATTACATTATCTGTTGGGGGCAGTATTATGTGATTTCTCAAAAGCATTCGACTGCGTGAACGATGAAACACTATTAGTTAAACTTCAGTGATATGTCTTGAGAGAATTGTCATATTATTGGCTTTACAGTTATCTAACAAGCAGGAAGCAACTAGTAAAACTCCAAAGAAATAAATCGCATGTTAAGAATAATATATCAGGTGTGCCCCAAGGTTCGGTTCTGGGCCCTATACTTTTTCTGCTTTATCTGAGCGATCTGGTAACCATTGACATTATAGGGGAGTTATCAATTTTGGCAGATGACACCACGATTCTTTGGCGTGGGACAAATGAAGATGATCTCCGAGACATCATAACTCTGGATTTGAAGCAAACATAGTTTTTAGATGATTTTGATGAGCATATAACAAATTTATGCAAAAAATGCATCTGGCTGCTATGAAGTTCGAGTTGTTTCTAAAGGACTCAATCAGTTCTTAGCCAGAACTGTGTATTTTTTCTTAATAGAGTCATACAGTGTTAAACTCTTAGGCAAACATCTAGATGATAATTTGAACTGGTTAGATCACATTGAACAACTTAGCATTAAACTGTCGAAATACACATTTCTTCGCCGGAAATTGAACGATATAATCTCTCAAGAGGCGTTATTATCAGCTTACTACGCTTTTTGCCATTCTCACATCTCATATTGAAAAAATTCTCTGGGGAAATAGTACTAACGCAAATAGGATATATATGTTACAAAAAAAGGCCGTAAGGATAGTGACAGTACCTCCTATTTATCTGTATCAACTTTTGATAGATATTCACAAAAATGAATCAATATTAAACAGAAATTGTGATTTCCACGATCATGAGATTAGGGGATGTGATTTGTTGAGGGCAAGTCGATTCAGACTGAAAAAGTCAAACAGACTTCATAATAAACTTATATAATATTCTCTATGTCGAAAAGTTGAATCAATTCTTGTACAAAAAGTATCTGAAATATTTATTGATTACAAATTGTGTTTACTCTACTGAGGAGTATATAGCTGTTTTATGTAAAGGAACACAAATAAAGGGCGAAATAGTATAATATTCAACGAAAGTCATTTTTTGTGGAGGAAAAATCACTTTTTTCATCGACCTTTTTTGGGTATTTGTTACCTTCTACAATCTGAAAAAATATAAAAATTATAATGGAGAACTTTATACAAGTGTAGAAAGGCAAACTTTTTAGTTTACCCCGATAAGTTACTGCGTAAAAAATTCAAAGTATTTTTCACAAAGAAAAATATTTCATTTATCAGATTTTGGCCTCCAAAACGTAAAAGATAAGTATTGTATTATTTCTTAACAATTTTTTTGTATAGGCAAAATTGTTAAATACAAGTTACTGATAAATAGAAAATTTTTCTTTGTGAAAAATACTTTGATTTTTTACGCAGTATCGTATCGGGGTAAACTAAGAAGTTTGCTCTTCTACACTAGTATAAAGATCTATATCATAATTTTTATATTTTTTCAGATTATGGAAGGTAACAAATATCCAATAAAGGTCGATACAAAAGTATAATATTCATTCTTGGGTAATAATGTATGTGTATATTTGTGATCTATTTTATTTGTACCTTTCTTGTATACATCTAAAAGATAAAAAATTATCTTATTTTATCTTATACACCACGACACTGTAGGTCAACTATTTATTGAGATATGAAGCTACAAAAATACATGACATTAAAACGGACAAAACTTTCGAAACAACCAATTGTAATACTTTGTCCCTCGTATCAAAAATCCATTAAAGATTTTCACAGAGCCCCAACCATCGATAATCTGCGAATTTTCCGACAAAAATGATATGCTTTATATTCTAATCATTTTTCCATTTGATATCCCATTTTCTTAGGCCGCCATTCGACCTTCAAACTTTTCACTCTCTGTGTATAAAAACCGTTATCTCCCCTTTTCCAATTCTTTCGAGTCCCTTATATTACCCTCGCGCCTTATCTTCATTTCCATTCGATGAAACACCAGACAGATATGTATTCAATAATTTTTCACTCCAGATAAAAACAATTGGATAATTATTTAGAAATCCGTACGCTTAGTTTGTCAATATTTCAGCAGAAAATCGATCTATACGGTGAAGGGTGTATTTGAGAGTTGTGGATACCCGCACTCGTAGGGTATCCGGTAAATGCAATTCTTGGAATCGCAATTTTGGTTTTGTGAGGCTGCTACGGATAGTGTTCCCAGATTTGAAGCAGGTTCTTATGTTATATTTGGAACCAATCCCTCTTATCCTTTTCGATAATCCTCTGATGTAGGGAAGTACAAGTACTGGTTGTGGCGGCTTCTCTTCCTTGTGGATCTCTTGGTGTCTTCAAGCCTGTTCTACCATAACTTTGGAGTAACCTGTTCGTTGAAGGTCATTTTTGATGATGCCTGGTTCCTTTTCGAGACCTTCCTTTGTATTACAGAGTCCGAAAGCACGGTCTTGTAGAGTCTTGATGATTCCTCTCTTAGTCGATTGATGATGGTGGAACTCCTGCTTCAGATACTGTCCTGTGTGAATGGGTTTTCGATACAGACGTTTTCCATTTCGTGTCGGTCCTCTTGACCAATACGTCTAAGAATGGCAATTCGTTGTTGACTTCTTCATTGTGAAAGTGGTTTTTCACGAATATTTCTAAAACAACTACTGTTATTCTCGATTCGATAAGCCATCATTCTAGTTTTTCGAAACTTTTGCTCAATTCAATCGATTTTCTAGGTTTTACCGCAAAAAAGTGACCTGTATTGAAGAGAAAAAAAATTATTTTGTGATTCATAATGATATTTAGTGAATCTACAGTAAATTTCTATCATAATGTGAGTGATGTTGAACAAATTTTGCAAAAATTCAATTAATTGGAACACCTATACAATTCATACACACAATCATCTATTAATATATAGTATATATTCATTCATCTATTAATATATAGTATATCAATAAAAAAAAAAAAGAATTCAGATAGAACACAATAAAACGATGAAGTTGCTTCAAATAAAACTTTTTCTCTTCCGTATCCTAGAGAAAATATATGTATGTGATATATGTATGAGGTCTTTTAGAAAATTAGGTGAATTTTCATTATTCTCAAGAAGAATTTATTTGGTAATCAATTTTCATTTTGAATCTTCCAAAGTAGTTCCCCTCAGATATAATACACTTGTGCCATTTCTGATAAGCAATTTTTGGTATGTCCTTGAACTCTCTCAGTGATTCGGTTCTTATCTCCCCTCAATTTCATGACTCTCTTCAATCTTGGAAACAAAAAAAGTTGTAGGAAGTCAAATCAGGTGAATATGGCGGCTGAATCATGATTGTAGTTCATTCATTCAAGATTATATTTCTTGAACAAATACGTTTTGTGTTGGGAACAAAAAAAGTCGCAGAAAGCCAAATTAGATGAATATGGTGGCTGAAGCATGATTACGGTTTTCAATCAAAATTATATTTCTTGAACGAATGCGTTTTGTGTTGTCTTGTGTTGAATGTTTATATTTTAAAATAGTTGTTTCAGATTGATTTTATTGTTTTCATTAAAAGAAACTCCTGTTTCCTGTTTATAATGATGGAGAACCAATAACCAATTAGGTTTTTGTTTCCGAAAAACTACTGTGTTCTAAAAATATATATTTTTAATGAATGTCATTTCATATCTGTTTCTGTCAAATATTGTTTCTGTTTTTCAGTTAATCAGCTGTCACCCCCCTAGGAACGGCAATTCTCAAAAGTCGAAACTTGTGCAAACTGAGGACAAATGAGGTCTTATCTTTTATCGTGTGATTCCTAACAGGATGATTGAACAATTTTATTTATCATATTATATTTGTAACATCATTTATGATAATGGTTCGAGAGTTACGTGGTTTTACATTCTGTGGGATCATAGTAAAGAATGAAGTGAATTACAGTTACAAAATGCCAAGGTTTGGTATGTTCAGAAACGACATAAATCAGAAACAGGCCAGGTATTAGGTAAGAATAGTATGATTTGTGAAACGAATGGATATATTTTTGAGTTTTTCATAGCAACGAATTCATCGAAATTTTTTTATTTGCAAATAATTTAATGGAAACTTGATAAGCCGCAGAGACACTAAATAACTTCAAAATATCTGACAGCATACGAATCCAGTGAATGAGGCAAAAAATAAGATAGAAAATCCAATAAAGAGTGAACTAAACTTGGACTGAACTCGACAGGAATATAAACAGACTCTCCTTATATTGAACCTCCCTACTTTCCTTCTTTTAAGATTTCGGGAAGTGAATATCACTGTAAATATTTCTAGTTCTAAAGACACGGGGAGTTTTAAAAAAATTAAGAAAAAACCATACTTCCTACATTTGAAACCAAAATACCTCAAGTTGTTGTTGAAGAAGAAAGGTGACAAAACTGGTAATTTAAAAAATAAAAAAAATTGAAAAGTCAGAATTCTTCTGGGAAAATTTAATAGAAATTCAAATTAAAAGTGAACTACTTATGCAAATTTCATCTGTTAGGCGTGTAATTGACAACCATATGCATTTTTCATTACTGACTATTCAATTCATTCCATATTTTTTTAATGCTTCAAATGAAAGTTGTATACTGTTAGAAGGTATAAGCTTTTGTAAAAAAAGCTTTTCGCCTTTTACTTCTCCATTTTATAATAAAAAATTATGGTTTATTCAAGTAATAAATGGAGATAAAAATCTACTCATTCAGCCGTGTTCACGGTTTTGTGTCATTTTTATAGATATTCAACATATTTTGGGAAAGACACTCGTATACAATTTCGGAATAATTCCTCCGTGGAATGAAAAATTATTTTGAGAAACTTTTCTGCATTTACCAATATCTTTGTTACGAAAAGTGCTATCATTATTCTTTTAGAGAAACTCATGATTTCCAACATACAAACTAACACAATGACAAAACAAGGTTCATTTCGCGATTTATTTATTTTTTTCATACGGCAAACAATTAATATTCTTACCCTCTGTATTTGAAACAATCTGCTAATGGTCGTTGATAAAGCTCATCCAATTAAAAATGTGTGAAAGTAAACCTAAATTAGATCATTATCGGTTGTAATATACGATTTCAAAGACCTAATTAAATTTACTTTTTCACTTAAGAAAACTGCTTAGATCGTTAAAACAAATGGAGTCGTAAACGTGCTACATTATGAGAGCTTTCGCTTGATTGTGTAATTAAAGAAAGGAATCATCTTTTGAGCATAAAAATATGTGATTTGTATTATATCGGGGATGAGTTGAAATTTATTTATAATGGATACTTCAGGGCGTTTTATAATGATACTGAAAATCAAGAGCAACTGATTGTTTTCGATGTTTTTAGAAAAAATAATTCAGATACATTCAGGCCCCATGCAATGGCTCCGTATTCAATTGTATACTTAAAAAAAATGTATATGAAGAAAATTTGAAAATATAAAAACACCTTCAACGCAATGACCCATCCACACTTCATCTGTCATCATCTTGATATAATTTTCTTTTTGTTTTTGCAACTTCACATTTTTGAAGAATAGCTTGTATTCCAAGCACAAATACAGATAATTGTAATTTTAGTTCGTAAGTGAAAACTGTTGTAGTACAATATACTCATAATAACACTTTCCATTTCAAATGAGATTTTTCCGCCCACCTTCAACAAAAAATGAAGACTCAAACAAAGTATTTACTAGTAAACTAATATTTTTATTTATGTATACACATCTGGTTTCATTAAGCCTTTCAGACACCACTTCTAATACAATAATTCAGTTATCTCATCAAATATGCAAATATCTATCTGTACAACCGGGTGTTTTCGATTTATACCAAATCTGAGTTCTATATCTCTTCAACAACTGTATCATTCGTGACCTCATTTAGTATTCCATATGTTTCAAAGAACAATGTTTTATTTTCCACTGAAGTTATTCAGCAAGTCATGTATATAAAATTACGTGTTTTATCTTTCCAGAATCCATGTTGAGTGAAAATTAAGGCAGAATGGCCCATTGGATGGAAATTTCTCTCGCAAATTCTTTCAAACTATGCTTTTCGAGAATCCAAGAGCAGTATCCTCAAGTATCAGGGCATGCACTTTACAGTCAAACATTACTTTTACATGCGATATTCCAAGATTGGATTTGATGATAGGGAAACGTTACGTGGTTTGCCAATGTGTTGCAATATTTACGTATCCTTATCTAAGTTTTCTGAGTTGAACTTATTTTGCGACAGTGCGGTTTTGTTCGGAATTTTCAATATGAGCCCGTTGAAAGATCAGTGAGTTTAACAGTCATCATTGACATATAGTGATTTATTCCACTCACCAAATATGATATTAGACCAACTAAAGCTTGTCGCCCACTTTTCCAGCACGGCGCTGTCCGTAGCCTGATGGCAACGGGTAGTAGCATTGCCCACTTGCTCAGCTACAACCAGCATACTGTTTGTTCGATTTCAAGAGAATTTCAGTTGACATCGAGCGGTAACAGAAACATGTCTCTCACGAGCATATCTGACAAAGAAGTAGTCATTATAGTGGCAGCATTATTGAATGTAGAAGAAAATAGTCACAAAAAAGAATGTTGTGGGCCCATCCCATTAATCAAAAGAGGGCAAATTTGAAAGAATGTCATCATCTTTTCAACGACCTGAAACAAAACGAGGAGAAATTTTTCCAGTAATTCTGAATGATTCCAGTCAAATTTTCAGAACTTCTGGATATTCTAGAGCCTGCCTTAACAAGCAACTCAATTCATAGGTATCATCTATGATGATACTTATGAATGATGATGACAGATGACAGCACAGTATTACTATGCACATATAGAATTCAGAATCAGACATGGCATGAAAATTATAACTTTCCCGGATATTTTCATTTTTAAAATGTGTGTATTTATTCACACCAATAGGTCGAAATATAATCGCATTTCATCTTACCATAATGTAAATACAAGAAAGTGCAATAATTTTTACATAAATCTCGTCGAATATGAAAATTTCCATGTATATGTATGTATATCAAATATAATATAACCGCCAACTCACCTTCTCACTTGGGGCTAAAACTTTATAACAAACTGCCCGACTCGTTGAAAACTACCGATAGAATTCAGGTTTTCAAAACCACCCTTAAAAGGTTTTTATTAGAACATTATTTTTATACCATAGATGAATTTCTCAATCTTTCGTAATTTCATTTCTCTATCACATTAATTTAATGAAGCTGGAGTTGAATGAGTTGATATGTTTTGTATACATATGACAATCTTTCATGTATGTTTGGTTTAATTTTACTCTAAGTATTATTTTATGTATATGTACAAATGCTATTTGACCTATCCTATAACTTTGTATGTTCTACAGGATTAAAAAAGTGATTTGATTTGAATTTGATTCAAGTGGTATAACAAATCAGTAATTTTGAATTATTGATTTGAACTTTGACGTAGCTCTAGGATTGAAATTAATTTTACAAATGTAAAAAATGTATATATCCTACATTGACAGAATAAAGATTATTATTTTTATCTAGGATATTCCGGGATTTTCCATACTATTCCCAAGCATTACACAACGTGTAGTTATAGGATATTCGAAGTGTTCTAAACTTTCAATTTAAAAATAAAACGTTCTATTCACAACAATAGGGAAAAATTAAGGGTATTGAAGTCATAATAAAGTATACCTATTAGTAATGGCATGCGCTTGAGCCTTCATATATTTTTCAGTAAAAATAGTATCTTCAATAACAACTATTTTACGCATGTATATTATGTATTTTTTTAATGAAGAATGCCCCCCAAGTGTCGAAATATTTTACACACAATCGACAATGTTTTGAAATTTGAAAATTATTAGGTTGGCTTTTTTTTAACTCTTTTTCTATCATTTGCTCAATAGATATGCACTAATGAGAAAAGTGGTAGGTATAATTGAAGAAAATAAAATTAGATAACTTCTATCTACTTATCACTCTATCTAATAAATAATTGTCAATTTTACTTTTTTCGTCTGTACTATTGGAAAGTGTGAAATACAACTTATTGGAGTAGTTAGTATATGAAGGAGTTTTGTAAGTTTTTTGGTTTTGGAAAAAACGAGTCAAGGTATCAATATTGCAGTTTTTGTACATGAACATTTGATATTTGAAATTATTCGCAAGATAGCGATATATATAAATTGCTTATATTCAGTTAATTTTCAAATCATATAACAGACCAGTACATAACTGATGCAAAATTCACCTTCAATCATTTATGGAGTCGCCATAATCCAGGTAAAAAAAATATTTCGATAAAAAAGAATAATATTATTGGTTACTCACCTGAATATAATGACTTTCTCACTTCTCTCTACATCGTACCTTCATATTGCCCTCAACACTTATTATAACTTTTTACACTTTCTGTAACAATGATTAAAATGACCAATCGCCAGTAGGTAAATCAAACAAATGAATAACATTTTAATTGTTGGATTCACACACCAACTGCGACAACACAAAATAAAGTGACATAAATACAAAAAATTCTTCTTTTTAGCGGCATCATGAATCAGTTCAAATTCAGCGTTGTCAAATAAAAGTTTATATCGGATATATAGCTGACCATCAAAATATTAGTAGTTATGTGGCACTGAGATACCCACTACGCCAAGCATGTGGTTTAATATTGACTCTCTAATATGACTTAAAAAACATTTTGTTTTTCAAATGTTTACCGATATAAGTATACTGTCAAATAACAATCACTGACTTTTATCTTAAAAAAATCCTTCGAAATTATCTCATTCTAAAATACATATGAGAGGTTATTTTCAAAAGTAATAATATGCCTAAGTTTACATTGGATTCAAACCTGGTTTCATTACAAGAGCAAAGCATAAATTACAGTATGATCAAAATAATGAAGTTACCAATTACATACCCCAACATATATTTGGAGTTTTATGAACCAAGAAACAATTGAACTAGCTCACTTTACTGAAATTATACTTACGAGTTGAAACGTTTCAACCATTTGAGATCTAGGAAATTATGATCAAAAATATTTTTCGTTTCGCTACGACGGTCCATAACATCAGCAAAAAGTTGTTCTTGTTCGGGAACACAACTCGAAAAATATTTATTTATTTATCAATTTCTATTGTGTCCCCTTCAAAGTAATCCCCCTCAAGACATAATACACTCGTGCAGGCGTTTTTTCTAAACCTTGAAGGAATTCTTATATACACTTTTTGGTATATTTTTGAGCTCTCTCAGCGATTCGATTTTCATCTCCGCAGTCGTCGCAAAACGGCATGCTTTCATGGGACTCCCCAATCTTAGAAACAGGAGAGAGTCGCAGGGGGCCAAATCTGGTGAATTCGGTAGCTGAGGCATGATTACGGTGCTGTTTTTTTACTAAAAAATTACGAACAAGCAACTATGAGAAAGCAGGTTCGTTATCGTGATGCGAAGGTCATGAATTGTTTTTACACAATACCGGACGTTTTCTTCGTATTTCCTCCCGCAAGGGCGCATAACTTCAAGATAATACTCCTTATTGAATCTACAACCATGTGGAAAAAACTCCTGATGCACTACGCCACGGTAATCGAAGAAAACAGTAAGCAAAACTTTGACATTGGATCGAACTTGGCGTGCTTTTTTAGGTTTCAGCTCTCTTGGGCCCTTCCGTTGAGACGATCGGACTTTGGTTTTGTTTTCATAACCATACAACCATGACTCGTCACCAGTTATGACCCTTTTAAGCAAATCTAGATCGCTATTGACGTCATTCAACAATTTCTGCCAAATGCTCAGGAATTGTTGAATGCCGACATTCTCAGCAACTCTAATAGTAATTTAACTATTATCCATAACAATTTTCTTATCTTTCTCAACGTTTCCATCGGTTGTTGATGTGCTGGGGCATCCAGGGCGAGCCCCGTCATTCACATATTCTCGACCTTTTGTCAAAAGCTTGTATAGTAAGCGCCAACTAAGATGAGATTTTGATGCGCATTC
Source organism: Leptinotarsa undecemlineata (assembly GCA_015342065.1). NCBI lineage: Eukaryota > Metazoa > Arthropoda > Insecta > Coleoptera > Chrysomelidae > Leptinotarsa > Leptinotarsa undecemlineata. The sequence continues at coordinate 1,321 of WOGP01005851.1, read as the reverse complement.
AACCCTTTATAGAATTATTCAACCAGGTCTAGAAAATCTATTTCCCAGCGACTTTCAGGTTTGAAAGTCGACCTCTTGTGCTTAACTCCAGAAATCAGTCTTAAGTGGTGGAATATTCGACCAGTGTGCTCTAAGGTAGGAGCAAATTAATCGCGCGTTTTTCACATCGCTACAATAGTTCTCATGAAATATTAGTAACAGTGTTGAGTTTTGTGTAATAATTCGTGAGTATATCTTGTAATATTTGTAGATTACGGTAGTGATGAAATAGAATCATATAAAGTTTGGGCAAGGATAATATTCATTGATTCATGACAACATATCCTACATAACCTAAAATAAGTGTATGAAAATGTTTAAGTCCTATCTATTCGCTTCCTCATGGCGTCATCACAATACCATAAATCTTTCGAGGATTATAACAAATCGTTGATCGAGAATGGTAACTGTTTCAACACTATGGCAAGAAATGTTATCATTGTGGAAGAATTGAATATCATGGAATCTGATAAAGTATTCGAGTTCATCGATGGTATAACAGATGACCAAGTATATAATTCAGATATTGGAGGCGACTCGGACGCAGATGACGCTTTTCGTCATTCTTCGACTCCAAGTGCCTCGTTTATCAGAGGATTGAAGTGAAGCCTGGAAGGTGAAGAAGAAATATGAGTGATGACTCCAAAGCTGACCCTGATTTCGATCCGAATCCCAAACGAACAGTAGAATATTCATTTTCCGATGAAGATGAACAACCTTTATCTCGTTTGGTTATTCACTGAAATAAACAAAACTCTTTTGATTGAACCAGGATACCATTTTCCCGTCATACATTAAAAACAGTAAATTTCAATGAGCCTTTTGGTCCTAAAGTACCAATAAATACTGAATCACCACTCGATGTATTTCTACACTATTTGATCAAGAACTATTTGATATCATAGTGAATGAATCGAATCGGTTTGCATTCAAAAAGGTTTTGAGTTAAATTTGTCATTAGAAGAATTGAAAGCATTCCTTGACATCTTGATCATCATGGGTTTCGGCCCATTACCTAGCATACGTCTCTATTGGTCAACTGAGATGAATTTCTGAATTTCCATGAAACGAGAATAGCAGACATAATGCTTCTCAAGAGATTTTTGAAAATTCTCAGGTATTTGGACATTTATAATAATGAAACTATCAAAAAAAGATGATCCCTCATTCGATAAACTTTATAAAATAAAACCTTTGATAGATTTTTTGACGAAAAATTTCCTGAATGCTTTCAACCCCAGTAGAAATGTATCGGTGGATGAGAGCATGGTAGCGTTCAAAG
>WOGP01005850.1:0-12824 GCA_015342065.1 Leptinotarsa undecemlineata | reverse complement strand
ATTGTTACTTACACTTATAATATAAAATGTACATAAGTTATAACTATGAGAATATCAGGAAAAATGAAACCCAGTTTCTTAATTTACCGCTGAAAATATATTGGTACAACACGCTAATAATGATGCTGATGTATTGATAATTGAAACAGTAATAGAGCAATTCAATTTGTTGGTGAAGATGTATACTTATTCGTATGCTCGAACTCCAACTGAAAAACTATTTTCTTCTTAAAACCAGGAAAAGCTCAATATCAAAAAGTTCATCTACTTTTGGAGTGTCAAATTCATGTACTATTTTTACACGCAATAACTGGCTGTGATACGACATCTGCATTTTACAACTTTTTGAATCATTGTATCTCAAAAACGGTGGCTCGTTAGAAAAAAAGTAATTTTTGTAGTTAATTTTATGATCTATTGCCGAAAATCGCGAAAAACTAATTTTTTTCACCTTTGACCTTGACTAAAATTTTTTTCATATAGGGAAAAAATGGAAAACTTTCAAATTTCATTTTCAATCATATTTTAAACAATCTTACTGATTTTCAGCTTGGTGGAAATTTAGCTGGCTTCGAATGTCTAAATTGCCCGGACTAATAAAGTGCTATCGAGTTTTATGAAATTGACCAAAAATCGTAACATAGGATAACTTTTGAGTGAATTTCATAAGTAAAAGCAATTCTTCATCAAAAGATTGGATTGTTCGGAGCGGCAGCTTAGTCGTTTCGTTGTCTATACTTTGTTCACTAATATTGTTTGCACAATTCACGACGCATGTGTAATCTGTTATTGCTCCAACTGGGTTGAATAGGTACTGCTTGTTGCCGTGAAAGCTGCAAAGAGATAGAAAGCAATGTTTTCTTATCGGGAATAGGCATTTGCACTATTTGACGGTTAATTTCAAAGATTTTCATAAAAATGAACCCTCAATTGCTAATCTTGATGCTAGAACAAATATTCATGTTCAGAGTGTTAAATAAATCAAAGATTTTTTTAAAAACCCTGTTAAACATTTGTTTCCGTTAACCAGCTGTCGCCCCCCTACGAACGACAACTCTCAAAAGTCGAAATTTGTGCGAGCTAAGGCCTAACGAGGTCTTAACTTTTAAAGTGTGATTCCTAACACGGGTTGGACGATAGGGAGTGAAAATCGATCGTCCGACCTTGCGGTTCGAACCACCGGTTCACACAGCGATTGATTGAGTGAGTGAAGGAAATTACCCACGTCTACCCACCAGGCTATAGTTCTTCATGAAATAACTTTAGTCTACTCTGTTGATAATTTTGAAGACTCTGGTAAACGATCATGTACTTAGGTATTTTTTCAGTATTTTTGCGTTGAATAGTGTTTCAATTCGTGATTATACAAGAACGTATGTTTAAAGTAACGAGAGGAGGAAATAAGGAAAAATCACACGTCACAATTGAAATCGAAGGCAAGTCTTGAATGTGGCGAGATAATAGCAATGAACAAACCGCATTCTTCCCAATTATATTTTGATTCAAGGTGAGAGTAACATTCAGGAGGTTGAAATGAAATTATACTTCGACCAGAAAATCTTACTCTTCTTTTTGGAATCGGCTTCCGTGTTGCAGGATTCGGTCGTATATTTTTTGTGATAAACAGATCAACTGCCGATGTAAGGTCATGTTAACAATGCAAATTATTCAAAGACTACAGGCATATTTTCAGCAATCCCAACTCATATATTTTCAAATATATAATGAACCTTCTCTTTTTTGTTGTTGATACCATTGTAATGTTTGTTTTCTATATATAATGTTGTTGCTTTCTTTATGTGAATATCGTTGGCACATACATGTGTTATAGTAGGAGAATCTATAATTATTTAAGAAAATATAATTCTGAGTGAATAAAACTGAGTAATCACTTGAGACCGGAAGTTATGAAAGAGTTTGCCATCATTCAATACAAGAAAATTAGTCAAATATATAACAACTATATGTATTGTCGACATCAATATGCATATTCTCTCACTACAGGATATTTGAATTTTACATAAAGTAAATTGAATCCTAATGAAGAAAAGAGATATAAAACTTTCTATGTTTTCACCACTTTTATTTGTAACTAACTTTACTGTAGTTTCGTCCTATAAGGACATTTCCAAACTTATACATTAAACAGTCCTTATAGGAATAAACTGCAGTAACATTATTTACAAATTGAAGTGGTAAAAAACATAAAAAGTTTCAATTCTCTTTTTTCCTTATGATTTCCTACCACGTAATAACGGCTACATCCATCAGTTTATTAAATTGCATTCATTTATAAATGGGATATACCTATACAAAATGAAACACCACGAAATGTCTAGGATAAGTTGCACATGTTTTGGTGATAATTTCAAGCTTGATATGCTTCCTTTTTCATTTCTTTCAATACTAATACTATAATAGTCTTCTTTACTAAAGAAATGTTCTGAGCATATCATTTGGTCTGTTTTATGCAATACAAATTGTCTTCCCATAAGTTTCAATCAATAATTTTTCATACCTATAGATATTGTGAAATACGGCATTTCACGTTTGTTATGAATGTATGAAATTAATTAGTATTTCATTAACTTGTGAAATGTAATGATAGATACCTGTAAGATTGAGGCAATCGGGTAAATAAACGTCATAGCAAGTTTTCACAATTTCAATATCTTCAACAATGAAAGTAACACATTACACACAAGGAATAAACAAAATAAATCAACATTGGATGAATAGACCAATGTCCAAATAATTATTATGTACTCTAAGTTCTGCTCGTAGAGGAAATGATGCAGTTTCTGTGATTATCGTCTGACGGATTGTTGGAATAATTTTGAAAACAATAGATATATCTGACGAACATCACTTGCAACCTTGATAGTCTGGAACATCGAAGAAAAGTTGGAGATTTGTTTCTCTTTTATAGATACTTTCACGGGAGGTGTTCAAGTAACTTTTCACATCTGATTCCACCAAGAGCGGTACAAATCAGAAATACGCGACGGACTGTGGCTGCACATCGTTTTGCTTGTGTTTTTTCTCTTCAAAAAAATCTTCGAAAGTGTTTAAAGGTAGAGGATATGTATAAACAATGAAGTACAGCTGGGAAATAACATTTTATTTCTTGTTTCGGTCTTTATACTTACTAAAGATACGCCTGAAGGAGCCATCGTAGAGATTTTCACTAAACAATTTTATAAAAACGCAACACGTGTTTCGCCATGCAATGGCTTCGAAACACGTGTTTCGTTTTTGTAAAACAGTCTAGTAAAAATCTCACAATAAAGTGTTTTTTGAATACGTTTTTAATTTCCATCAAGTATCGGCCAATTCAATCATATACAGTGCATTTCTGTAATATCCCCGCTTTTATTTTTCAACGGGTCAACTCAAAAAATTGAAATTTGGGAAAATGAAATCAGAGCATGAATACTTTATTCTGAAGTGAAATTGACAGATGAAACTTTCAAGACGGCGTCAGAGCGCCATCTCGGGAAAAATATAAATGGAAAGGGGAGGTCTTGTGACACATCTTTTTGAAGTTCCTGACAAATGCTTCACAACCTTATAATATAATGTTAATATCTTCAACTACTACAAACTGGCGGAAATTTCAATAATTGCCTGAATATATTGACATTTAACTACATAATATGGGGTAATGAGCTAGAGGTCAGTTCAGAAGATGCTCGAAATGGTTGCCTTAAACATCTCAACATATGAACAGCCCATCCGATATTTCACGTCGAACATTTTCGAACACAGTAACGTCAATATTTCTACAAATATTTATTATTCTCTGCCGTATATCCAATATTGAAGCAGATTCAGTTTCGTACACCTTCTGCTTCAAATAGTCCCATAAAAAACTTCAAAGGTGTCAAATCTGGTGAGTGGGCTAGCCATTCTGTAGGACCTCGACGGCCACCAATCCAACGACCGGAAAAGTAGTATCCAATTAGTTTCTTATTCATCTGAAGTGATGTGGTGGTGCTCTATCTTATTGGAATACAATGTTCATATCGAATTTATTAGGATTTGCTTTGACGATTTCACTGATGAGAGGTCAACAGTCGTTTCCAGCATATTCAAATACAGTTCCCCTGTTAAATTTTGGTCAATAAATAGAGGTCCTACAAAATGGTTTCCCAATATTCCACCCCAAACATTAATTTTTTCTGGATATTGGGTATGTGTTTCCCGGGAAACGTGAGGGTTGGTGTCACTCCAATAACGGCAATTTTGTCTGTGAACATTCCCGTTTGAAAAAAATGTTCATTCGTCACTAAAACAAATATTGTGGATATAGGCAAGATGCCTTGCGATGGTTTTCGTCATGAATGAACAATAATGTTCATTGTCGTACTAACATTTTTTATCGTAATTTAACAAACCTTATTGGGTTGTTGGAATTGCCATATGGCAGATAAGAAGGAATATTATTAGAAATATCTATATTAATGTGTTTGTCTTTAGGAAATTTTCAAATGTTTCTCCATTTTGTAGTAGCTGACGATATTGACTTCATATTCTAGGGTTATGCAGTATTCGTCAGAAGCTTCAAAATGATGTGTCACAAGACCCCCCTTTCCTTTAATTTTTGCCCAGATGGCGCCCAGTTGCCAATTTACCTTCAAAATAAAGTATTCATGCATTTATTTCATTATTTAAATTTTTTGAGTTGACCCGTTCAAAAAATAAAGGGGGGTGGGATATTAAAGAAATGCACTGTATAATAACTTTAGAGCATATTTGAATGAGGGAAGTTTGAAAATAACCAAAATTCGACAATTTCGCTTCTTATTTTTTTGTGACGTAATTTGAATACAAATAGAAACACTTTCTCATCGCCACTTTTCAATCTGAACGAAATGGCGTTTACAGATTTTAATTCAACGTTTCTTCGTCTAGGAACCATCGCTAATTTTAATTTTCTATATAGTCCGGAAAAAGTATCACCCAGTACAAGTTACCCTTTTTGGCGATACCCTCTCTGATGTTTATCCATAATGATTTGATTAAAATCATATTGAAACATTATTAAAATGAGCTCTATAATAGTCAAATTTTTCATAATCGACCGATTATATATAACTCACGGTTTCAAATTTTTTCATGTTGGCCATTTTTATCTTGCAATAACAAGTTTTCTTCAAGTATCTGAGAAATCGATATATTCCAGAAATTCCCGAGTCTTGAGTCGAGCATGAAAATATGATTCAATTTATTGAATTATTCTCAAGAAAGGTTGCGACTCTTGAGTATATAATTGCCTTTTCTTCAACACAAATTTCTGATTCATCATAATCACAAAAAAAGGAAAATTCCAATGAAAAATCATTTAATCAATATTTTTAAGAAAAAATAAAATATCATATTCTATTGAGATTCTTTTTCTGAATTCATTTGACTCATCGAGAGCTCCCTAGTTAGCCAGCAAATGATGATGAAAACTTTTTCCCCTGAAGCTGTAATGAACAAAAAAAAATATTGCATGCGATTATATGATACAAACCAACGGTGCTGATTTCAATATTATTCCAGGAATGAGGCATTCAAATACATGTCTCCAACTTTTGTTTCTTTTTTAACAAACGAGTTAGTAGGTATCAGGAATTCAACCTGTTATTTGTTTCATATATATACAAAGAGAACATGCATGGCAAGGAATTGCGATTGGGAAGGTCTGACTCAACAAACTGGTTGCAACGTTGTTTCAATCATGGAATGTCATATTATGAATGCCATTATTATAAAGAGAAGTAGGTATAACATAAAAAATAGATTAAAATTATTCGATTCTTCGTTACTTTCTAACCACCGCTTGGTTGAGATTTTTTGTTCAACTTTACAATTTCATTTATATTCTTTGCACAAATATCATATTCGCGAATGGGTGCATAGAAACTATTCTGGAATAGAATTAGTTTTACCTACTTCTGTATACTAAAAAAGAAATATATGCAGAAAAACGAAACTGACAATGCAAATATAAATGTGTTGATATCAAAAATTCTATTGTAAACTGGCACCCAAGCAAAACGCGTTTATGATTCAACACCAGAGAGCGCTGTTTTGACCCACCATTTGGCTCATCAGTGGTGCCAAGATGAACCACATCACACCAGATGGCGTCTTCGTAAGGAAAGATGTTATGGCCTTTAATTACTTAGGCTTGTTCTTCAAAGATAGCCATTGCCTTTGCATTGCATTTGCATCAGCGATTATAGGATATAAACCAATGGTGCTGATTTCAATATTATTCCAGTATGGCGTTCAAATACATGTCTTCAAACTTTTGTCTCTTTTTCAACAAATGAGTTTGTAGGTATCAGGAATCTAACATGTAATTTCTAGTTTGCATGGCAGGGAATTGCGATTAGGAAGATATATCTCAACAAAGTGGTTGCTAGTTGCAATAATGAATGCGTCGTGTTTGGGCTACTCTAGAAGGAGGCTACGGTCATCATGATCCCGAAGCGCAACAAGACAAATTTCCCGATAAATTTGTCCCCATCGAAGAGTAAAGTGGCAGAACGCGTCATACGGATCTTCAAATCCTGAGGGTGATAGACTACGCGACTGGGCAAATGATACCACATCGAAGCGATATTCCTAGATGTCTCCAAGGCGTTCGACAGAGTTTGGCACGACGGACGTGTAGGCAAAATGACCCAAACCAATGGCGAGACTGATCGACTCTTTTCCCTACATCTGACGTGTCCTGGAAGCAGAAGTCCCATACCTCTTTTTGGCGTGCACAGCAGACGTGCTTGAGATGGAAAACAACTTCAACATGTTGTACTCTACGCGGACTACAGAGCTCTACTGGCGAGAGCGAGATCCACCAGTCACGCTCTAGTTACAAGATAACTGTAACAGTAAGAGGACAGATTAGAGGAATAGGCCAACCTCTGGAAGAACAGTATCAACCCCGACAAGAGCAAGGCGACCCTGTTCATCTGAAGGAAGGTACACCCGGAAGTACACGTCATCTTTAAAGGGCAGGAGATTCCGATCAACTAAGCAAGATATATAAGAGTGATCCTAGACAGTAAACTGAAATTAAGTTCCCATAAAAGATTAGTGAGTGAAACTGCTCCTTATTAAGACCTTTCTACTTCTAATCATCCTGTATACCTTCACTGACTCAGGTCAGTGCGCATTAACATACAGACGCCATATCTAAACGTTTATGAACTACTGTTTGCGGGCGGCCGTAAATGCTCCGAGATATATATGAAACCAATATGTCTACCTGAATCTCAGCACCTAGTACGTGGATGTACTCATGAAGAACCGCGCCGAGAACATTATCGAGCGAATTCGGACACACTCCAATCCAGCGCTGTGTGATCTCCATGACGCACTCAACGCACGGGACCCCAGATTTCGCGAGACGGACAGGCAGCTGAGGCCAATGAAAAATAAGCAGAGACTACCTCACCGTCTGGCTGTTCCGGTAAGCATTAATGTCATTATTAAAATAACGTAGATTTCACACAAAGTCTGACAAAAACACACATGAGCTCGCGATAAACAACACTCGTCTCAGGACAGGTGAAAGGTCTACCATGCAAACACTACGCAGACAGTGGAGCCAGGTTCAAAATTCAATTAGATAAGAAACATAAAGCATCTGAAGGCTGACTTTCGATCAGACGTTATTCATGCTGAATTGCCAAGCTGTAAGTTGAGAACTACTTGAAAGTGAGTGGGAAAGGATGGATGAGATCTTAGCTTAGGCACACAATAACCGTGTGGGTGAAAATCTCAGGGCACCAGGAAGGGTCATGGTGGAATGCTTTTGGGGTTCAGCCAAGCACCACTTATCAGACCTATGATGGGTCGAAACAGCGCTGTCTGGAACTCAGGGATCAATATCTCAAATATCTTAGAGCCTCATCAAGTCTGAATCCGGACCTGTATATAATATTTGATAAATCTTTTTGATTTTTGATTCAAATACATATATTTAAAGACAGTCTTCTTTACTGTATAATTGATGACTAAACAAAAATACCATTAAAGTTATTCAACTTCTTTGCAAACCACTACTTCTTACACATAATGTGGTGCACCACATCAATATGGTGAATCTCACTTCATTCATACTGATTAATTCAAAGAAACAGTGATTCAGCATTATATTGTGATTTTACAGTGTACATACATGTAATATATCTCTTATGAAAAAAAATCGGAATTGTCAGTTATATTAGTGTCGTTATAACTGATATGTTCCTCTATTCATTTTCTGACAGTTTTGCATATTATTTACGTATATATAAAATTGCATTATTGTTTTTAGAACCACAAACAGCTATACAAGATCAAGAACATCTACTAGTTGATACTTTTCTCTACTCAGTTTGTATTTCAAACAGTCGTTGAAAATACATGTATTTTCTATAATGTCATCCAATTTGGTACTGAAGAACCTTGGGGCAAGTGTCTTAAGGTGAAACATCGATGTATACCAGTGAGGATGACAGTGTTCCTTGTAAGTGCAATTTGTTATCTTCTGTTTAATTCGGTATTCATATAGAAGTATTTGTTTCGAAAGAATTTTTTCTTTCGTGTAATTCAATGTTTATATGAAAGTAACTTTTTCAGGAGGACTTTCTTTCAGTTTGTGTCTGAAAGTTACTTCTTCGCATGTTCTACACACCCATGTATAGAGTTACTCATTTTCAAATTGATTACTTCCTTCCTTTCTTTGGAAGATTCCCTCATCCTTTTTTTGTATCAACATGGAGTAGTAGAAAGCAAAAAAATTTCTTTCCCAAAGGATATATTTTACTTCTCCAGAAAGCCAAAACTTTTCTCTCTCAAAAATTATTTTCTCCTAAAAATATAATAATAAGTAAAATATAGGTGGAAACAAAATTTTGACAGCACTCATATTATTTCAATCGAATTCTCAAAACTACGTGACAAATATATTGCAGTCATCTGTGAAACATTTGTTGATTTCATATGTGTGGTTGATGACTTGTTTATTTTGTGGTAATTCATGATCACTTTAATGAAATGTTAATATTACTACGAAAATACATCACATCAATATATTCATGAATATAGTCAATCCCTTGTACAACAAGGAAAACGTATATCCAGTTATGAAAGGTTCCGTATGCCCCACCTACTATTAAACTTTTATTTTTAGTTATTGTATGAAAAATATTATTGAAATATTCAGGTAAAAAAAATTGAAGAATTTTGTGGACTCCAGTTTGGCACCTGGTGATTAGAATTCATTCATAGTTCTTTTTTCAAAAAACCTTTCGACCTTGATTCAATAGTGTATGAATAAATGGGTGCTAATGAGCAAAAGATCATCGCAAAATGAGACTCTAAAGCCTTCAACTTTTGAAGACAGTCATCGTTGTATAGTCTATAAAGCCAATCCGAACAGCTAAATAAAAGATTGATGTACCGGGTCTGATAAATTTACTAGTCACTACCATATAATACTTCTCACAAAAAATAATTGATACGTTTATAAAATTTCACCACGCCGTCCAGGCCATATAAAGAAACTGCCGACGTTCGGAACCTTTTTTTCTACTACTACTACTAGTACTATAGGAAAATCCTTAAGGCGCTCTCAGAGCGGTGCGTGCGAAAGTAACGATGTACATTGGATTTGAATCGCTGGATGTTGAATTCATTTGCGAAAACGTTCTCAGGAAGTTTATTCCACATAAACGCAGTTTCCCAGATGGAAGAGTTCTTAAACAGTGAAGTTCGAGGTGTACTGAGTTGAACTTCAAAACGATGAGCAGCTACAGTCCGTCGCGTATTTCGGATATGTACCGCTCTTGGTGAAAGAAATGTGCCAAGTCACATGAACACCTCCCGTAAAATCATCTATAGAAGAGAGACAAATCTCCAACCTTTCTTCAATGCTTCAGACTATCAAGGTTGCACGTGATGTTCGCGTCTTCAATTAAGCGGATGGTTCTTTTCTGGATGGAATACATCAACTTCAGGGTATGTTTGGGGCAGAGCTTCGTACATGAGAACAATACTTCAAAGAAGGTCAGATCAAAACTTCATAAAGCATCAAAAGTTCCTGAGGTGTGTACAGTATTCTGGTTCGGAACAGTGATCCGAGATTTCAAGAAGGAGCAGCAGCCTTTGCAATTCCAGCGACATGATTATGCCAAGATATATTGGTCTCCTTTTTTACTCCCAACAAACTTATCGAAGCAGAAAGTGGAATTGTTTGACCAGACATTATTATATCCTATTCGGAGACATTTATCTTATTGGAGAAAACCGATACATGGGTTTTTGTGGCATTGAAATGAAACTGTTTACTCAAGATATGCAACCTCCTGCTGCCGATGAAGATGTGCATTCGTAGTGGATTTCCTGGAACCCAAATGAAATGATGAGACAAGTATGCTGTCGTCAGCAAAGCAATATATTGAAATCTTGGTTTTATCCAATAAGTCGTTGATGTTCAATAAAAGGAGGGTTGGAGACAACATGGATCCCTGGGGAACACCAATGTTGATGGTTAAAGTATTCGAGAGACATCCATCGATGGCCACTTGCAGGAAACGTTCTTTCAGGAAGTTGAAGAGGTATACATAGAAATTATACGACAAGTTATAGCATCACGTTTGGCCAGCAAACCCTCACGGTCAAAGGCCTTAGAAGTGTCAAGTGCAATAGGTCTGGTACTCCATGTTTCTCAATTGCGTTATTTCAAATATGGATGACTATGGTAGCGGGTCATCTGTTGATCTTTGTTTCCGAAAGCCACATTGATGATCGCTCAAGATCTTGTAGCCTTTCAAATATTTGAGGATTTTGTGGATTATGACTTTCCTCATGATTTTTAATATCACTGATAGCAAAGCGACTGGTCTATAGTTATTTGGGAGATTTTTCTTGCCCTTTTTGGGAATAGGCTAAACGCGAGCAAGTTTCCAACAAGAAGGAAAAACCCCTTTCTTGTAAGACAGGTTGAACTGCAAAATACTGGTGCGAGTTCTTTTGCGAAATTTTTTAGTACGATGACGGGCTCTTCAGGGCCAGACAGCTTGTAGATATTGAGCTTGTTTCAAAATTCGCCCGACTAGATGCTGTCGAAAAGTAATTCCCGGCATTGTGGATTCTAGTGTGGGAATAGTGGGTGGTGCCTTTCGCAGATCATCGGCAGTGGAGTGGGACGCAAATTGTTCATCCAGTAGATTTGTTTTTTCTATGGCTGTTGTTGCAATTGAACCAGCAGCTTGTGTTAGTGGTGGAATTATAGATTTTGTAAAGTTCTGATTAAAAGCTTTAGCTACCGACTGGAAGGATCTAGATATGTTGAGATTGTCAAGCAGTTTATCCGTAATTCTTTGATTTCCTTTATCCTAGGTTTGCAGCTGTTCAGTTTTCGACACTGAGATTTTCGCGCCACTTCTGGTAAGCAAGATGCCAAACTTTGCGGGGCTTAGATTGTTCTCCAACATTTATCGGTAATTCACTCAACACTAAAATGAGTTTGTGGTCAGAAGGTCCCAATGGAGACCTTACGGTGACTGTATATTTTTGGATTGGTTGCTAGGTATAGATTCAGAAGACTAGAACATTCTCCATCACGTTCAGGAATCCTGGTTGGCTCATTTATGATCTGAGTAAGCCCGCTGCTCATTGCAAACGTCTCAGTTTCGCGGCCTTGTTCGTCATTGATATTTGAAAATTTGAGCCATTCGATATTGTGGACATTGAAGTCACGGAATATGGAAATTTCGATACTGGGATGATTGATTTGCAGAAAATCAATGGTGTTTGCAAGTGAAGAAAATGGTGCTCTATATAGGGTGTAACTAAATAAGTATAAAACATTTAAGGAGGCGATTCCTTATCGAAAAAAAGATAGGATCTTTCATATAAAGAAATTTCATTAGAGCATCCCTTGTTAAGGTACAGCCCCTTAAAGGGGGTACATAAAATTTGTATAACAATTTTTTTCACAAGCACTATAAAAGTTACAAAATTGAAATTAACGTTTTGTACTACCAAAAAGCACGTAGCCAGAAATTTATTTGTTTTACCCCATGGTTGTAAGGGGTGGAAAACGCAACCCCTAAAACTTATTTCCAATGTAACTTTTTGTCTTATTATTTGTTTACCATTTAAAATTTCATTTCCGATAGCATGTCTCTTGGGTTTTTTGCCCAAAATGAACCAGATCGCTGCAAAAAATTATTTTACGAACAACTACAGAGATACATCATCATAAATGCGAAAATACGAAACTAATCTATTTTGTAGGTCACCATTAGCGATAGCAACAATTAAATTGGTATAACGCTGTCAGTTTGTGAATTTTCGAAATTGAATTAATACTAATTGTGTGTTATGGTTGTGTTCTTAATTTGTTAATTCAATAATTCACTTGTTATTAAAATGGCATACACAAATGAGGAAATGGTGATATGTATTACGTTTACGGTCTGTCACAGGGGAATGGGTTTGAAGCTTCTAGAAGATATGCTGAAATGTATCCTCAACGGCAGCATCCTTCACATATAATATCTGCTTGATTTGATTGAAGAACAACCTACTACAAGTCCTAGAAAGATTGCTTTCCAGCTAAATGTTGATCTTATGACAGTATTTTGAATTTTAAAGGAACAACTCTTATACCCTTACCATTTGCAACGAGTACAGGCACTGTACCGCGAAACTTTCCGAACCATCTTGAATTTTGCAATTGGATGCTGGAAATGATTAGAAGAAATTGTGACTTTCTGAAGACGATAGAATTCACAGACGAATGTAGTTTTTCTCGGGACAAGATTATTAATTTTCAT
>WOGP01005849.1:0-12824 GCA_015342065.1 Leptinotarsa undecemlineata | reverse complement strand
CAATGAATTATTTAACAGACACAACTTTCACTACTACAGTGACGAAAACCCCAATATTTTTAGAACACTTGACCACCAGCACAAATGGTCTCTAAATGTGTGGTGTGGAATAATTGAAACGCAAGTAGTAGGTTCTTACTTTTTTGATGGTCATTTAAACGGCGTCATGTTCCTCGGATTTATCAGGGATAACTCGCCTATGATGTTGGAAAGTATAGCTCTTAATATTCGTCAACGGATGTGGATGCAGCTAGATGGTGCTCCTGCACACTTTGATAGACGTGTTAGAAACGAGTTAGATCGACAATATCCATATAGATGGATAGGACGAGGAGGACCAAAGAACTGACCAGCCAGGTCTCCGGACCTTACAAGTTCCGACTATTTCTCATGGGGATATATCAAAAGTATTGTTCACGATTCACCGCAAGCAACACCTCAGGATATTAAAGTACGAAAAAAGAGCATTCCCTTCCATATCGCATAATATGTTATCCAGAGTTCAGCACTCATTTCAAGAAAGAATTTGCCTATGCATCGAGAATAATGGACACCATTTCTTTATATCAGTTTTGAATTATTTGAAATTTTTGATGGATTTCAAGTGATCTGATAGGATGTTATATAGCTTTGAACTTAAAAATTCAATACTACGTTGCCTCACGCTTTTTTCACATTTTGGCAGCGAAAGTGTCTTTTCTCTGCTTCGAGTACTATGACCATGTTTGATGGGATCAATTTTTTTTGGTGGATGCTGATTATGATTTTGAGAAAGAAGAGTTGTCTCGGGTCGAAAAGTTGACTTTCTCTATACACTGCGTCGTTCCAATAGTTAGTTTTTTATTGTATATAATTTTAATTATCCATTTTTGCAAAGTGACAATATTATTTAAGTGACAGTCATTTATACCTCCCCAATCTAGTATCCCGTACTGAAGTTGAGACTGTGTCAGAGAAAAATAAACGGTTCTCAAATGAGCTATGTCCAGTATTTCTGTCAAGTATTTGAAACGTGAAAGGAGATGACAGCTAATTTGACAGATGTAGCTTCGTTATCAATTGTCAAAGTTCGCAAGTTCCTGTTGGAAGACCCATTATATTTCATCCAGAGTCAGAGGACATTCACGTTTTCTGTAAATTTAGAACACCAGGATGGAGCATTTCGATGGACAGGTAGCAATAAATGGTGCAAGGCAAATCAAATGAATTGGAATATCAATCTCTCACGATGTGCTATACATTGATTGACACATCAGCAGTCGCAATTAAATGGATATGGTCAACAGTGCCCTTGCACGAAATCTCTATCCAACCGACGCATGCATGACTAGACTTTTTATGGTTTTCGGAAATTGGAAAGGGCACTCTGCAGAAGAGGGACCTTTTTGTGAATAATGGCGTGACATGGACGCATATACACTCACCCTAACTGGTATTATCACAAAAACGGGGATCATGACGTGTTTACCAACATTAAAAAGATAAAGTTACTGAACCAGTTGTTGGCTTGATAAGCTCTGATGTTATGTACGTTAGTAGTGGATTTTTTGTCGGATGTGACGTATTGTAGGGACTCGGGTTGAGAAAATTTCAGCGGTAAATCATGCGAAATGCATTTGCTGGAGAATTATTTTGGGAAGATGCCAAAGCGGTAAATTCCACTTGACTCAAGGAGTGAAGTCATAACGATATTTCACACAAACGTAAAAATTTACTATCGTTAAATGACATATTCATAATAATGATGGAATAAACAAGATGGCACAAACAAACTGTGAGGTTATGATATGTTGTTTTGAAAATTCGACTGTCATATTCAATTCTATTCACTGCGAAACTCACTGTAATATTTGTTCTTTAAAATATACTGTACAGAGTGGGCCAAATTGGACATTATCACTGAGTTACAGCATGTTTGTCGAAAATAGTTATTTTCGCAAAGTTGCTGTAACTTTTTTTTCTGTCAAAAATTTTTTGTTTCTATGAAAATATTTCCAAAGCACTTCTTTCACGTAGAATTTAATGGGATTTCAATAGTTATTGATGGAATTTTTTTTTCAATGAGACATTCCGTATATTCCTGCATATTCCAATATAACTCACAATAACATTTCAAAAAATGTAGCACACTTGATGTGTTGATAAAGTACAGAGCTTTTAGGTTTTTTCATGTAGACTTTGAAACGCACATTTTGATCAAGTAGGCTTTGGACAATGAAACAGAATGCAAATATTTACTGAAAGCTGTCAAATTTTGATTAAAGATAGAAGTCATCACCCGAAGATGATTGTGGATAATAATAATAGAAACGTCGTGAATTAACTTGCCTTGAAATATCTCAACTTTTTCATCTTATTTTATTCATTTATTATTCAATTTGTTCAATTTTACTTGTATATTTCACTACTATTTTATTTCAGGTTTTTTGCTCAATATAATTGTTTTCTTCAGCTACTCATTTTTATTTTTTTTTTCTTTAATTTTCAATTCTTCTTCAATAATTATTTCAGGGATTTCAAATCATTTTATATAACTCATAAAATATCAATCTGAAGTATTGGAAAAGCTAAATGGAAATAAAATCTGCATATTACATAATAACGTATAATAGAAATACGAGTATGATGATAATGAGTATGATTATAAATGTAGATTAGCACTTTGAGAAAAATATCACATAATAATAACTAGCAGAATATAAAGATCAAAAAACTATTTCAGTACTTGCTAGAGATTTCTTGTAATTTATTATTAACTATATCGTGTAGTATATATCGTTCCTTATGTCATAACAATTTCTTTATATGAGTTCTGAATGAGTTAAAGTTTTTGATGGATTTCAAGTGGCCTCAGGATGTTATACTACGTTGCCTCGCGCTTTTTCAACATTTTGGCACTGAAAGTTTCTTTTCTCTGCTTCGAGTACAATGACTATGTTTGATGGTATCAACTTTAATTTTTATTGCGGATGCTGATTATGTTTTTGCGATAAAAGAGTCTCGGGTCGAGGAGTTGACTTTCACTATATAGTGCGCCACTCTAATAAATACTTTTTTTATTGTATATAATTCTAATTATCCATTTTTGCAAAGTGACAATATTTATACTGATGACAGTCATTTATACCTCCCCAACCTCCGAATCTCGTACGAAAGTTGAGATTATATTAGAAAAAAATAAATGGTTTTCAAATGAGCTATGTCCAGTATTTCTCTCAAATATTTGAAACATCAAAGGAAACGTCTTAACTTATTTCAAATATGTATTCCTTGTAAGTCCCATCTTAGGTGCCTATCAATAATTATTGATAGGCACATTATATAATTATAATTATAACTAGATATTTCACCGATTTCTCTTCAGGTATTATGGTTTCCCGATAAACAACAAGATCACTAATGTTTGGTAAGTGTTTTGCGTATAAAGTATTGCAGTGTCATCAGCGAAACTAAGGACACATCCTTCTATATTCATTGATATTGAGCTATTGACGTAAAACGTGAATAGTAGTGGCCCAAGAATCGTTCAATGTGTGATATTAATTATTTCGCTAACGGTATCATCTATACAGACTTGTTGACGGTTTGAAAAATAGGTCTTCAATAAGTTGTATGCGTTTCCTCTAATCCCGTATACTTTAAATTTTTTCAACAATTTTTGATGGCATTCTGTATCAAAGGCTTCAGAGAAGTCAACAAAACACAGAGTGAAGGTTTGTTTGAATAAATTGCTTTATATATCTTTGATGTTAATGCACAAATTGTATCTTCGGTTGACTTTCCTTTTCTAAAGCCATATTTACTCCCTGAAATAACATGGTGTTTGTCTAGGATTTCAAAAGTATTTTTTCAATATTTTTTCAAATATTCTAGCAATATTTGAGATTAGCGAGATTGGTCTATAATTTACGAGATCTTTTTCATACCTTTTTTTGAATAAGGGAAATGATGATAGATATCGATATGCGGTTTTCACCATTTTGTATGTCATAAAATTTGACCTTCGGTCACAGTAATCAGTTCTTCTACCTAGTTTTAAAAACTTTCCTTTGGAAAGTGTCCAATTTGGCCCACTCTGTACAAAAGACGAGTCGCGGTTTTGTAACAATATCCTAGTGATCTCGATTCCTATTTCTAATGAAATTCATTACAAATAACAGTTTTTCAAAATAATTTGCAAAACTTTTGTTGTAACTACGTTTTGCAGCATTGAAAGTGACATTATATAACCATGTTATATAATATCATATTTGTATTACGTCAAACTACATAAATCCTTATAAATAGAGTGTTGAAGTATTAGATAAAGTAATAAAAATGACTATAACGTCAAAAATTATAAGATGAGGTAAAATGGCAGAACATGTATTATACAAACAAAAATATATAATAGAAAATAATTCAGATCGAAATTATAGGATATCAGTAGACATTTGGAAGCGATATACTCATGTATTCATTCTTGGCGTAGAAACAGTTTGTTATTAGGTACTATACAAAAATGTGTTTGACATCAACAGCAAACTCTCGTGAGCTTCAAATCCCTCATAATATCTTACTCAAATTTCCATCAAACGAAATGAGAATAAAACGAAATAACAACGTATTTCCTGAAACGTATTTCTTTGGGGAGACATTCGCAAATTCCAATAAAAGTCTGACATGGTATGGAGCCCCAGATCATTTCAATTCAAAGTTTTCACGTTCCCTTCGATATTTTGCACTCACATCACCTTAAACTGGGAAAGCACCCCAACTGGTTTTCAATAAAGGCCAACATTCGTAATACGGCTTTAAACAATGGGTATATTATACAAAAACTCGTCATAAAACAGCTTGGGGTTAGCGGCAGGGTCAATACGCTAGAAATTCATTTATTGTATGGAAAATTACGAACAGTGATAAATGTCTGCTGCAAGTTGTCGCTTTTGTTTTTGAATTTGTCGATTAATCATGGAATTTATATTAGAGAAAATTGAACAACAGTGTTGAATTAACAGTGTGTGTATTGGGACCCCTGTTTTCAATTATTTACTGAATATTACTTCTCATAGAAACACACAGAGATCATCGCTAACACCGCACCACAGTAAGCCCCACCACTCGTATGGACTGTCCAAAATCCACAAAAAGGATGTTCCGCTCAGACCGATCATTAGCTCCAGAGATTTAGCCACTCAGAACTTGTCCAGATTTATACTTCCCCTAACACAACTTTATCAAGAATAAACATCGCCTATGTGAAGAATTCAAGGTATTTTGTCGATTTACTTGGAGCAAATGAAGTCACACTGGAAAATCAACTAATCAGTTTTGACGTGGAAAGCCTTTACACCAACACTCCAAATCATACAGAGGAAGCTATTCGAAGACGGATACCTTGTAGATAGAGGGAATCTACTTATAGAAGTTTTTTTGAAATTACTAAGATACTGTGTACGAAACTGTTATTTCCAACCGAAGGATGGATTCTTTACCCAAGATGAGGGACTGCCAATGGGATTGCCACTTTTACCAGTCATAGTCAACATATATATGGAGTGGTTTGAAACTCTGGCCATTGAAGAAACCCAGAGGAAATCTCATGTCTGACTGGTATACGTTGACGACAGCTTTCTAATATGGAACCATCGGAATACTGAACCTTCCTGAAACACATTAACAGCGAAGACCTTACATCAGTTCCTCAATGGAGAAGGAAGTCCAAGAATGGCCATAAATCGACCAAAAGAGGAATGGTCGAAACTCTATCAGAGCGTACTTTCGGGCTCTGTAACACGAAGGACGGTCTCGTGAAAGAATTAAGACCCCATCAAAAATTATTTTCAACAGAATGGCTACTCCAAAGCAATGGTGGGACAGATTTTGGCCGACAGCAGGAGCCTCGCAAGGAAGAGAATCCGTCACAAGAAATGCATGCACTTTCCTACATCAGAGGATTATCGAAAAGAATGAGAAGAATTGGATCCAAGTACATCAGAATCTGCTTCTGATCCGGAACACTATCCGTAGCAGCTTTACGAAAACCAGGCCACCAGACGCGGACTGCGATTCCAAGAATTGCTTTTACCGGATATCCAGTGAGTGCGGAAAATCATGTATCGTTGAAACTTAGAATCCATTGAATGTTTGCATTGCCGAGCACAAGAAACACACACAGCGAGGGAAAACCAGCAAATTAGGAATAGTAGAGCATATTTGGACCTTCCAGCATAACATGGAGTGGTTCCAAGCTGAGATCATATACAGGGAGGAACATTGGTTACTCCCTGTATATGCGATTTAGCCAAGCTAGCGTAGATATACTCAACATATGGAAATCCATAATCAAGCCGTAAATGGCCAACTCCCACCAAACGGTCGTCTCCACTAAACTGGTGAAGCGGAAAATGGAAAGCGGAGAAAAGTGAAAGCACTCGAATGACAAATAAATAGTCATTTGGGAAAGAAAGTTTTTGGCTTTCTACTACTCCATCTTGATACCAGACGGAGTATCAAGATGGTGTAGTAGAAAGCGAAAAAGTTTCTTTCCCAAAAATTAGTGACTCCTAAAAATATAACCTCTTCAATTTAAAAAGTTATCTCTCGAAGAAATTAGTCCAGTTATCACCCGAAAACGATTGTAGATATTAACAATCGAAACGTCGTGAAGTAACTTAGCTTGGGATCTCTTAACATTTTTATTTTTATTTTTTTTCAATTGTTCTAATTTCGCTTGTATTTCATTTCACTATAATTTAATTTCTGTTGTTTTGGGCTTAATGAAATTATTGTTTTCAGCTAGTCATTATTGATTCTTCTTTTTTTCATCAGTTTTTTCAGGGATTTCAAATTATTTTATATCATATCAGATAATGGACGCTCGAAATAATGAAATTCATTAAAAATGGTGTTGCATGATTTTTGGTTTACAGTTCATTTGGTAGTTATTTCAAATTGAAAAATAATGTATTTTGTTTCAGCTCTCTGAATAGCGTTGTTTTCCTCTAAAGAATCAGGTATTAAAAATCGGATTTTCTAGGCACGTGACGTCACGGGCCTAGTCCCGCTTCCTGTTCGATTGACCAGTATGAGCATTACAAATAATGAACATTGCCAAATCGTAAAATTCACGAAGAGTATCTCACTCACTTCCGTCAACTAAATTTGAGAAGAAAGTGTTATAAATGCATTGGAAAGGTAAATTAGTTATACAGGGGATCCAAATGACACAAAACGCAATACAAACGTTATTTTTGAAATATCTCCAACAGTAGACATTTTCATGTAGATGTCATAGAAATTTTAATAATGGAAGTGTATGTGAAGCCGTTAACGTTTAAATTCATGTAAAAATTCTCTATATGAAATAAAATGTACTCGCAAACTATGGTTCTGAATAGAATTTAACGAGCTATATTTCTGAATGGTTCTTGAACCCTACTAAAATAAATCAGGTATGCCACCCATCACGAATAAGAAATTCAACATTAGTGTGGTCGAACGAAAAGTATGCACCTTGCTTCTCTCCTTTTTTTTGTAACTTAACGCAAAAATTCTCGGACAGGTAAATTTTACTTTTGAGGGGGACCCATTTTAGATGTATTTTTCTACCTGTGCCTTCATCACCCTAGCGAGGGTGAGTAACAACCCTAAAATTTTAAAAGGAAAGTGGGGTCGAGTAATATATTATTTGAAAAGGCATGAGATTATCTTTCCAGTGATACCTGATTTGTTGTATTTCACTCAAACATCTAGGTTTTATGAAGAAAAACAACTACAACCCAGTACTTTGAAATGTGTAATTGACATAGTAGAATCCTATTTCAGCAAGTGCTAAAAATGTGACCCATTTGCTTCCATACAATAATACAGATTTTGTTCAAATCTATTCCTAACATTCTGTAGCATATCAGGTGTTATACTTCTGCACTCTGCTGTAATTCGTTGGCGAAGATCTTCTATGTACTCGGGCTGCATAGCAAAAGATTTATTTCTCAAGTGTCCCCAAAGAAAAAGTCTAAAGGCGATAAATCAAATGACCTGGCAGGCAATTCGATGGGGCCTCTCCTTCCAATCCACCGTCCAGGAAAGCGGTCATCTAAAAACTCTCTTACCGGAGCAACACAGTGAGGAGGTGCTCCATCTTGCTGGAAATGAAGCCGATCATTTGATCATTTTCAATTATTTCAGTTATGAGAGAATCAAGTGTGTATCTTCAAGCATGTTCAGGTAGACCTCTCACCAGTTAAATTCCCAGGGATAAAAAGTGGCCCTAAAATATGACTACCTAATATGCCACACCATACATTGATTTTTTGAGGGTACTGGGTTGGACCTCTCGGAATACGCGTGGGTTACTGTCATCCCAGTAACGGCAATTATGCCTATTCACAGCTCCATTAGAAAAAAATGTACTCTCATCGGAAAAGCTCGTGTTGAATGATAGGTGCGGATCATCAATTAGTAGCTGGCTCAGTTGTTCACAAAATTGCAGCCTTCTATCAGAATCATCTTCATTGAGTTCCTGTACTAATTTAATTTTGTACGAATGAAATTTATAGGCTTTTAATATCCGTATTATAGACGAACGGGAGACACCTGAGGCTGCAGCAACCTGACGGGTACTTTGAGTATGATCCAATTCAACATGTCCCAAAACAGCGACTTCCACTGCTTCATTTCTGTGGCTGGTGTTTCACATTACAGACAGATCCGGTATCGACCAACTTTTGGACTAATTTGGCAACGTACGAATCATTCACAAAGAGGCAAGCAGTAAGTCTAGCATAACTATTATGTTGATAATAAAGTTTAACAATTTCAACTCGTTCAGGAATGGAAAAAACCATTTTTACAGTAAGTTGAAATAATTTCAAAGGCAACCAAACTGAATCAATGAACGTTTACCTAAATTATATTTGTACACTTACCTGCTATTGTTATTTGAACCAAAAAACGAACGAGAGAAATTGAGGAATGTAGTAGTGATAAAAATGTGGTTTTTCCGCATTTTCATTAACACCAAAAAAATCGAGTAAATGTTCGTGCTTTTTTCAGAACTATCCAAGTATATACAACAAATTAGGTATCATTGAATAGAGAATTTTTTCAAATTATATATCACTCGACCCCACTTTCCATTTAAAATTTTAGGGTTGGTACTCACCCTCGCTAGGGGGTTGAAGGCACAGGTAGAAAAATACATCTAAAATGTGCCCCCCTCAAAAGCAAAATTGACTTGTCCGAGCATTTTTGCGTTAAGTTACAAAAAAAGGAGAAACGCAAGGTGCATACTTTTCGTTGGACCACTCGATATAGAAAATTACTTACATCGAAACTTTTCGTCTCATTAATTTCTACGTAGTGCTTCCACATCATAGGTAGAAAAAAACAAAAATATAAAATTATTCAACTTTCCCACCGCTTATACGAAAACGTCTGAATCTAATGGTGATTCCTTACCGTTTATCTGGTGACGTCAGGCTTCTTTCGCTGAATCACTTCTTAGAGGCTGCTTTCTGAGGCATCGGACGTACTATTCGGGGATTTTTTTCCAATATTGTTCAAATCATAAACCTATTTAATTTCTTGGGAAAAGTATTGAAAATCATCCAATTATTTTCATCATAATTTCTCTATTTGCTCTAGGCATGATTTCAATATTGAATAGGTTATATCTATGTCACTAAATATTCTGTCGATATCTTGAATTTATTGGAGACTCTGGAGACAACCTACATTTGATTCTATGAAAGAGAGGATATTGGCAGATCAAGATCTTTAGATGATATGGTGCTGCAGGTTTTTCAGAGTTTTCTTGCAGCTGAAAAAGCAATGCGCCACTGGAATCCATCAAGTCGTCTCGGAGCGCCAATTACTTTTTGTTGTTGTTTCATAGTTTAAAAATTTTTATTACTTTATATTTAAATGAATTCCTCTTGAATTTTTGAAAAATTATGGGTTTATATCTTCAAGTAGAATATTTATGTTTTTTCCATTATTCTTCTAAAACGACGGCATTCCAGTCAATCACTCTACCTGTGGTTATGTAGACTAGTATCATCAATTTTGTTTCAGTTGGATACCGTGAAAAACAACTTCTAACATTCGAATGAACGAATAAAGCAATTTGGGCGTTCATCTTATAAACTGGCTTTCCAGTACATATTCATAAGTATGAGGAACGTTTCTTAGGTTCAAGAAATTAGACGCTGCTACTATCTTGAATAATATTATTCGGTTTGCTTTTGTTCATCGCGATATTCTATTATTCTATTCTATTGAAGCTGTTCTAGGAACATGCTGCTTCCGACACATATTATTAAAACACGTACGGAAAGCTCCACTCTCGGCTTTACCCATTTCCTTTGATGTTTTGAGTTTCAGCTTCTGTGACCTTTGGACATTTTAAGGTTTTGGAAACCTTGATGCCAATTTAATGATCCCGTTTGGGCGGTAACACGTGGTGCCTTCTAAAATTGGAATTCATCCTAATAATCTCCTCAGTCTGCCCGTCTGT
Organism: Leptinotarsa undecemlineata; assembly: GCA_015342065.1. Classification (NCBI taxonomy): domain Eukaryota; kingdom Metazoa; phylum Arthropoda; class Insecta; order Coleoptera; family Chrysomelidae; genus Leptinotarsa; species Leptinotarsa undecemlineata. The sequence continues at coordinate 2,323 of WOGP01005849.1, read as the reverse complement.
TTGCGTCTCTCACAGAACGATCACTTCCTTTTTGTTTAAAGGGAGTTTAAACTTCAGAAAATTGTAAAGGTGACAGATGCGTCATCATTTGCGAAAGAAGTGGACAAAGTTATGAAAAGAAAACGACGCGACTATGTGTTTGTCGAAATCGATTGTGATGTCGGAGGATATGTACGATGGTCGATACAGTGACTGAACCATATCCAAACTGTTACAAAAGGAAACCATTACTTTTTAAAAATTGAATTTTGAATGATATTTGTTCAGTTCAAGAAAGTTTTATCAAGGCAGACATAAGTAATTTACCACAGGTGAACATATTATGGAATATTTCAATAACAATAAGGACCGAATGTTTTATCAAATTTAAATTGAGTTCTATTAGTACTAGAGTGTCACCAAGATTTAGCCAAAGCCTCGGTAGATAATAACATTATCCTGAGATGGATTGAAGGGCACGACAGGAGTAAAGGTAATCGCATTGCCGACTCTTTAGCCAAGGAAGCGGCTGGACTAAGAATTTTAGGACCTGATCTATGGTCTGATGACTTCGACAATTGCGGAACTAACCAAACGTCACACCCATGATCATTCCCTAAAGAGATGGTATGGAATCATAGGATGCAATCTTGCTGGGATTACCCTGGGCGACTCTGGAAAACTGGCGCCGAAGAAATATCTGGGGATGACCAGGAAAAATCTACGCTTAACAGTAGGCTTTCTGAATGGCCACTGACAACTGAGGAAACACCTCCATAATATGGGGCTATTGGACACACCTGAATGCATGATGTGTGAACAGGAAGATAAAACTGTCAGTGTCTGGAGTTATCGTCAATAAGAGATTGTGTGTTCGGCGAGTCTTGGCACACACCTGCCGATATAAAGGAGTGACCTGACCATCTTCTTGGAAAGGACATGATGGACGATGACCAAGGAGGTCAACTCCTCGAGAGGATATACAATGCGTCACATGTGGCCTAAGGGCTGTGGGCCTACACTCACCATCCCTACTCTACAGATACAGATAGGGAATAGAGTACAAAGTTTGACTAAAACTTTAATCTAAAAAAGAATATGAAAGTCCAAAGTGCTCTGCTAGCTTAACAGAGTTGATAAATAATTCTCAGTATATTTTCCGAAGCACATGTTGGGAGTTGGGTTACAGTTGGAGCAAACGCCCAGTTAGGGAAAAGTTCGGGAAATATCTTGAAGGTCTTCCTAATTAAGAGTCTTTCGAGAGATATTTTCTTGTTCGTTAATATGATGGATCTCATTCGAAATAAAAAAAAACGCTTCGATTTGATAATTGAAATGGAATGGCAAATATATCAATTTTTAGCGCTACCCTATTAAATAGAGACAGTCCATTTGGTAAAACTTTGGTTTGTTTATATCGATCCACTCTGTATAAAAAATGTATTCTTGTAATTCGATAAGGACGTAGACATTTGTCGCGCCACAAACCGATTCCACAAAACTCATTGTAATAGAGGTAATAGCTAGGCATGCAATTTCCGTGCTAAAAACAAGAGACAAGGTTACTTGAGCTCTTTTTTATTTCATCATGAAACCGCACTCACCAAACCCAGGAAATGTAACGCTTCTTGAGGTAATTGGAGCAGGTTACCGGATAGGTTTCTTATTTAGGTATTGAGTCCTTTTGATGAACGGGAATAGTGATAATTATCAAGTATCAAAAACAATGATTTGGTCTTTGAAGTAATACTTTTTATTTGAAGGTGATTGACAATGTTTTGTGGTGCATCGAAAAGTGAAGTTGCAGGAGTTAGCTGGATACATGGATCCATCACTTCATTCCGGAATGAAAACAATCGCCATCTGAGTGGAAAGCAACTGGTGAACCTCGTCCAAAGTGACCGAAAACACAACAATCGGGAAAGGTTATGTCCTTAATATTTTGGGATGTGCGTGATTTTATATTCATAGACTATCTTGAGAAAAGAAGGCCGAAATTGCAAAGAAATGATCGCATATGGCAAAGAAATACAAATTGTTTCATCAAGACAATGCACTGTGACGATGCAAAACTGCATGAATTGGGCTTCGCATCCTCCGTATTCTCTAGGTGTGGCCTCTAGCGACTCTTTTTCTGTGGGAAGACCTCGAAAAAATGCTGACCAGTATTTTTTGCGAATGAAGAAATTATTGCTGAAACTGAAGCCTATTTTGAGGCGAAAGATAAATAGTTCTACAAAAGTTATATTGAAATGTTTCTGTTTGCTCTTGAGTTTCGTTAGTTAAACGTGTTTGCATTATAAAAATTCGTTATGAACATTTTACCTATCATTTCCATTTTCCT
>WOGP01005848.1:0-12825 GCA_015342065.1 Leptinotarsa undecemlineata | reverse complement strand
ATGATCTACACATCCATGTATAGAGTTAGTTATTTGCAAATTGATTACTTCCTTCCTTTCTTTGGAAGATTCCCTTATCCTCTTTTTTGTATCAAGATGGAGTAGTAGAAAGCCAAAAAACTTTCTTTCCCAAAAATATATTCATATAAATTCATCGTTTGTCATATGTATTTTCACACACAAAAATCCAAAGCTTATATTATACTTGTTTCGAAATGCAATGCTGTTTGCATTTCATTAGTTCCGACTTACGTTGTCTAATATTATATAAATTTACTTGAAATCCCTTAAAGATCCGTAAAAAATAAGAAAGATTAGCTGAAAAATAACAATTATATTAAGCAAAAAAACTGAAATTACAATGAAATAAAATACAAACAACCACTAAATAATAAAGATGAGAGAATAAAAAACTGAACTATCAACACGAGATGAAAATTTTGAAAAATAAAGAAATTATTAACAAGAAATGAAAAATTAAAAGATTCCAAATTAAGTTACCACACGACGTTTCGATTGTTAGTATCCACAATTATCTTCGGTTATCACAGGTTACGTATCACCCGAAGACGACTGCGGATACTAATAATAAAAACGTCGTGTAGTAACTTGGTTTGGAATCTTTTAATTTTAATTTTTCATTTGTTGTTAATTATTTCTTCAATTTTTTTGTATTTTCTCGTGTTAATAGTTTCATTCTTTATTCTTTCATTTTTATTTTTTGGTTGTTGTTTGTATTTTATTTCATTGTAACTACACTTTTTTTACTTAATATAATTGTTATTTTCCAGCTAATCTTTTTAATTTTTTACAGATTCTTTCAGGGGTTTTAGATCAATTTATATAATATCAGACAATGAAAGTTCGAACTAATGAAATGCACCATAAAACATTTTCAACCACCTTCAAACAAACGGAATACTGTTTGATATTATAAAGTGAAATGGAAATTTGTTGAAGTATTTTCGTTGTTTCAAAATTAATATATTATTCAGAATTCATTGAACCGCTTCATCCGTTTGGGCGCTATTCAGGGAAAGCAAAACCACATCAAAGGTCTGTTTAATAATTCGTTTTGATAATTTCAAGGATGCAAAAAATACATACGGTCAAGCAGCGACAGCATTTATGAATTTGATGCTGACTGGCCTGGAAAAAAGTAATTGGGGATTATCCTACAAAATTTTGGGACGATACGTTTCTTTCTTTCCATTAAATGAATTTGCAAGTTGTCAACAATTTCTATAAAGAGAATTGTCTTATGGACAGACCTACGTTGTTATTGAAATTTGAATAAATCCACAGTTGCATTCGAAGTACAATCGAATGGTGTTTTAATAGCCACTGAAAGAGAAATTGTCTGCCAAATATTTTGCATCTTATTCAAAATCAAGCCAAAGAATTACCACATGTAGCTAAATCCCTATGATTTTTGTTTGTGACTTCATGGCAATCCTGGTTTCTCACTTTAACCTATGTGGCCTATGTTCCCTCCACGTGACACACAATACTAATATCTTCACCCGCAAACACAATCGATTTTTCGCAAATCAATGTTTCCTGTGAAAAAATGTTCATATTTGGTCATTTCAATGCTCAAAATTTCAACCGTTTCGAATTTTTAAATGTCAATTATAAGTACTGTTGAGAATCCAAAGCCTTTCCAATGATCAGGATCCTAACGAGCCATCAAGGATTCCTGAACGAGATAAAGATATTACTAGTTTTCTGGAGCGATTTTCTGGTTGCGTTGATTGAAATATAAAGTCAATTGAGTTTTGTGTGAATTAGCAATAATTGATGAACAACGTGAATCGTGCCAAGTTTGGCGTAGCTAATCTTCTGAATGGGAAAATTTTTAAACCATTTCCGAACTTTCTCATCGTTAAGTTATAACGGAGGTTATACTATCAGGCATAGATGCGTACATTCCTTTTTCAATAAAGCGACTTTTCAAACAACAGGCAGTGGTTCTCAGTGCAAAAAATCGTATCAGGTTTGTTATTGTTTCCAACAAATGCGAATCGGAAGCAAACGGAAGTAAAGAACTGTAGTACACCAAGAGAATTGGGAATTTGCCAGTTTCAACGGTTTTAGATATTTCTAGACAGTAGCTTGAGCATTTCAGATGAATACTGAACCAGATGAACAGAAACAAAAAATCTGATACTGACGAAATAAGGAAAAAAAGGGAAATATCCACCTTGATACAAAACAGCGCAGGTCCAGACTTTTTCCAAAGAAGACAACAGAATTATTTCAAATAACTTTACAGCAGTTGCTGCTATATGATCAGTAATATTTGAAACTGCTTCAACTGTAATCGAGAAACATGAAGAGTTCCCATATATTTAGCTTGGTATTTCCAAAGCTTTTGACCTGAGTTCTTACTAGTCAAACTTAGATGTCAGATCGTATTTCGGATACCCTTATCATCAGCAATGGTGTTCGACAGTGTTGTATCTAATGATTACCAGAAAAACAGATTTTAGTGGATCACAACAACCAGTTATTGGAGAAGATCAGAAATCCGGTAGTGTTCCTTAGTGATGACAACACACTTGGCTCTTCCTAAAAATCATCTGTTAATGCACATTTGCGGAGGCAACTAGTAGTTTTATACCCTAAGAAATGAAAAGCTTGGGGTGACACTATGATTCGATCATAGGAGAATCTAGTTATCGATCAATAAAGGTTATCTTTGTCTGTAGAGTAGGGAGGATGAGTGAAGACTAACAGCACTTAGGCCACATATGACCCATTGTCCATCCTCACGAGGAGTTGTCCTCCTAGGTCATCTTCCATCCTGTCCTTTCCGGGAAGGTGGACAGGTCACTAGGAGACGTCTCCTTTATATGGGCAGGTGTAGGCCAAGTCCCGCCGAACACACATTCTCTTTGGCAATTCTCTTTGGGGTTCCCTCCGTGGAGGTGCACATGTGAGGGAGCTTTCTTGCGGGGATAGCCGGTTTCTTGTCTTCATTCAAGATGGAGCTCTTGGCGCCCGTCGCCGGAAGTGCCCTTGTTGTTGGAGGTGTAATGGAGGAGGGGGAGAGTGCACTTATACTTGCTGCCACTCCTGCCTCCTTCGCTCTCTTTCTCCTTTTGGCCTTGGCGCCGCAAATGCGCTTACGCCTTGGCCTTTGTATTACATCACAAGGTGATCTACTTTCTCCAGCCTCATTCCAAGCATTGGGGTGAGCTCTTCTCTCCAGCCTCGGGATTGGTTTTTGTTGTTTCTGTTTTTGTGTTTGTTTCATTCATGTGTGTTCCCACGAGTAGCAAAGGAAGTTGGTCACCTCTGGCAGAGCCCCGAATTACCAGAGGAAGGCTGATTACAATGGGGTTTCGCCCGTTTCCCCAAAGGGATCGTTCGTAACCGCATATCATTCATCTGCGGCCATTCAGCTGTCGGCACGATTCCTTACTCCTTAGCTTGGGTAGGCTGGTCCACGGTGGCATGTTTTGCAAAGGCTTTTGGGGAGTTTTAGTTCTCATCGCCCTACTTATTTCTGCCACTGACCAGGAGTCCGGCGACTCCGTACGTATGGCCACATTGGCTTCCCGGACAGAGTCTTCAGTCCCCTGGCCGTTCCTCTATCCGCCATCTGGGGACGCACCCGATAGGTAACTCAACCCACGGGATCAATGAAGGTTAATGATATACAAACATATACACCACTTGCTCAAAATAAAGGGATAGCAAGCGTAGATCACTCTGTTTAGTATCAGATTGGTTTCTACAGTCATTGGTTCATTAGGTGTTCAACAATAATGTGCATCATGAAAGTAATAACTCTGAAATTTTCAGACGACAACACATAAACGAATATACTATTCCATGAACCACACATGATCCCCCAGTATATTACGAGGGTTATCTGTTCGATCCGGCTTTACAACCCCATAAATCTGGAGTGTCCTAGCCGTTATGGTACGATAGCAAGGGTGTATTGTAGTGAACGATTGCTTCCCCAGATTACAACAGGTGTATTATTCATATCTTGATCAATACACACACGTCTCCGGCATTTGATGTCAGTGGCGAATAGATCAACAGATAACAAAGGTTGATGAAAAAATACATGTAATATTCAAAACTGAATGTGAAGCAACTGATATTTTTCGTCAAAATTCTCACTGATTCAGTTAAAAAGCGTAAAAAGGTACACATATATTCAGCGTCAGTTTCCTCTGGCCAATAATGTTTTTGGCCTTTTTTCCATTTTAGTGTCTTCATGAAACTATCAGTGATGAATTAATAATTGCTTCGAATCAATTTGAAGGGTTCATCATCAACATTAACTACCAATGAACCGTTTTTCTGTCATTCAAGCGGTATTTTCCTTCAAGCCATAAATGGTTGCATTATATCGTAAAATTCTTCATCAATCGTGCCAATCAACCAAGTGTTGGTAGTTTTTTTTGCAAACCATGCCGTCAACCACAGTCCAAAAGTCAGAATGTACATGGAAAGGTGTGAATTCGATTTTTCATCTCATACAATCAAAAAGCAAATGCAATTTTTCGAGTCACTGTTCACATTTGGCGATTGAGCTGGTGCGGATTATATAGGTTCTGATCCTCTGAATTTCTACATAAAGAAGAGATAACAATAGTGGTGATGACTGCCCCTCTTTGATTGTCCTCTGTAGGCTTTTGCCAATGATGCTTTTGCCAATGATACTTTCACCAATTTCCTGCAATTTCTTTCTGCGGAAGATACTTTCCATGTAGTATTGATTATCGATACTTTCTTAATGCCACAAAGTTCAGGCAGAGTCATGTCCAAAATGGTCTTGTGGATGTGATGAATATTATATTGGCGACTATCAAAGTTGCAAGTAAAGTGACTGTCTCCAACAAGTGAATGGCTCTTTTCTAGATGGAATCCATCAGCTTCAGGGATTGCTTAGGAGTGGAGCTCCATACATGTGAACAATAGGTCTGATCTGAGCTTTATAAAGTATCAAAAGTTGCTGGAATTCGTACAGTTTTCCGGTTCGGAACAGTGTTCCAAGCTTTTGAGAAGCAGCCTTTGCAATTTCAGACACTTGATTGTGCCAAGACGACTAATCGAAGCAGAAAGCTGAATTATTATATCCGATTCGGAGACATGTATCTTTTTGGAAAAACCGACACCTGGGTTTTCGTGCCATTGAATTGCCTGGTTACTTTCACCCCAATTCGAAATCACCTCAGGATCCTCATTGAGGTATGCAACCTCCTGCTGCCGATGTAGATGTGCATCCGCAGTCGATGTCCTGGAATACAAATGGAATGACGAGACAATTGTGCTGTCGTCGTCAGCAAAGCAATATATAGAATATTTCTTTTTTTCCCAATAAGTCGTTGATATACGATAAAAAGAGGGTTGGAGTTAATATAGATCCCTGGGAACACCAGCGTTGATGGTAAGTGTATTCGAGAGATATCCATCGACAACCACTCGCAGGGAACGTTCTTTCAGGAAGCTGGAGAGCCATACACAAAAATAATCCGATAATTCATAGCATCGAAGTATGGCCAGCACACCCTCATGCCACACACTGTCAAAGGCCTAAGAAATATCGAGCGCAATAGCTCTTGACTCTCCATGTTTCTTGATTGCGTTATTCCGAATATGATTAGCAAAGCGGCTGGTTTTCAGTTATTTGAAAGATTTCTTTTCCAAATTTGGCCTGAAAATAAATCTACTACGGTAGTAATCACTAGAATATGATTGTTGATGTTAAAAATCGAAACATGGATTTTCCAACATGAATAATGTTGGATGAAAATTATAGTATGAATAATTCAGAAAAAATCATCAGCAATCACTTTTATGTTCGAAAAGTATATTAATGCCCTATAAGGCCACAAATATAAAGTAAAGACTAAAAGTGTAACTAACTAATTTACAGAATCCAGCGCATGGTGGATACAGATTCGTTTGAGTGAATCAAAAGCTCTATTGGTCAATGTCGTTCGACGTTACATCATATTTTACAGCTCAGTGACATTAGCTCTAATGACTTGTGTTCTCGAAGTGGTAAGTTGTGTTTTCGTGATAGAGCGTTAAGTGAATTTTAGAGTTCGCATTTGAAGGATCTATTGAATTGAATTTTACGAGGGATTGAAAATGTGAATGTTAGTATAACTGCAAACGTACTGGATTATTGGTAATACTTGAAGATTATTTCTGAATAATGATTTGTCAAACATAAGATATTTCAGGAAAACTTTCGCTATTAGAACTATATCTATGATATAATTATTTAATGATGATGAGCTTCATTTATTTCAAGAAGATAACATATATCCCGTAAATTTGGATAGAAAACAAAAAATCGCTAGAAAAATATCAGTACAAAAAAAATAATATAAATACTATGTAAACCACGAGTTCAAAGCTAAAGTAGCTGACAAAACATATATTACAAATCAATTACAGATATCACTCTACATTATTAATTGAATTGAAAAGTAGTACAACATGAACATAGTTATCCCGAAATAATGATTATACTATAGCGTAATTCAAAACATAAAATTCAATGACTATGAAATGAATAAAATCAAAATTTTAAATGTACACAACAAAACATCAGAGGTATAGTTGTTGCCTCCTCATCCTCAGAGAAACCAAATCATTGATATTATTTCAGACACATAGAAACGAAGGAAGATTTTCCTTCACGAAGTTTATATAATTTTTTCATGAATATACCTCATCAATATAGGGTGTTCCAAACTAAGTCGGCACCATTTCCAACTCTGTTATTATTGATGCTACGAATTCGGTTGAATGGGCAGACTAGCAGCACTTTAAATGGCCTTCTCGATGCTAAAAACAAAAAAAAATTGACAGTCGCGTTTTCAGAATATTTCATATTTTTTTGAATGGAATACCCAGTATTCTATCATGCACTTCGATTCATAATAACATTCTCAACAACACGGAGGCGCATCCATAAATTAAACTCATCTTTTTATCACTGTTTCTCCATGCCCTTAAATTTCCGGTGAGTGAACTTATATTAAGTATCAACATTGCAACCTTTGCGGCGCCGGGGCGTGTCGCTAATTCAATAATATACAGTCAGTTCACGTATATGTTTCATAATATCAATAAGTTTTGGATTTCTGACTAGCCTGTTGCGAAAAATACCCCCAATCACTCGCGATTCTATTTTTGTAAAATTTTGATTTTTCTTTACCCCACTACTTTTTGTTGACGACTTTTTCTTCCAAGTGCAATATTGGCATTATATTCAGAGAGTTTGTATGGACTCACCTTCAATTTTTATTACTGATAGACTTTTAAAAGGCGAATTAAAGTTATATACACTATGGTGGTATCTTTCGCCACAGTCGAAGCTAAAACTGATTTGAAAATTATTCCGGTTAGATGATGGAGTCCTATAAAAAACATTTTTTTTTCAGAGCATTGCCTATTTACACTTCATTCTAAACTTACCAGAACTCGATAACTGAATGAAAGGAATCCTTTGCGAATATTTCTTCAATTCCCAATGGGCAAAAATGCCGGTAAAAAGACCATAAATGTTCGTTATAGAAGTTGGAAAACATCCAACCAACATAAATAGAATGATGAATAAGTAAACTTTCGTTTCAGGAAGCAATTTGATGGCCTTTCAACAGACTTGAACTCGTTACCTTTATAAACGGGATTTTACCTCTCCTCATTTTTGGTTTCTACTGTTTCATTCAATTAAACACATGAATTCATTTGCTTTGGGGCCAAGTAGTCGAACCAGTGTTTCCTTTATAGTGAACAAAGGTCTACTTTGATCAGAGCCCAGTAATAATGAACTCCAAACATTCGTAGTGGAATCGAAAAAGATATCGTACACAGTGAAACTACATAACGTAAATATATGAAGTATTATATTATATTTGGACTCGAGAAGAAAAAATTCTTTTATTTTTCTGTAACTTACTGTTCATATATTTAAATGAACATCAAACTAATTACCAATTTCCACTTCAGAAAACTGATTTAACAAAGAGAAATTTTCAGAATCCTCAAATCTATTAAGTTTCAAACATCCTAAAAACTTTCAAACCATTCTTTTCCGAATGAAATATGTCATAGTCGTGATTCAACTCATACCCCTAGGCTAAAAGTTGGTTTGCGGAAGGATCTATACCTAACAACCAATCCAGATACTTACATAGTCACCGTAAGGTCTCCATTGGGATCTTCTGACGACAGACTCATTTCAGTGTTGAGTAAATCACCAATGAATGTTGGAGAACAATCTGAGCCGCGCCAAGTTTGGTATTACAGATCAGCTGAATGGGAGGATTTCCAAAACCATTTCCGAAATTTTCCTTGGCTAGATGTGTTTTTCAGCTCTAAGGATCCATCAACTTGTGCTTCTGAAGTCAAGGAACTTATTTTATCATCCATGGATGTATATATGCATTCTAATGTCAAATCTTGATTCACCAAAAACTGCGAGCAAACTGTCGTCTCTAAAAATCTCGCCTACTGGCAGAGGCGCAAAAATTCCAGTGCTGAGAACCGAACTAGGTTTGTTAATGCTCGCAACAGATGCAAACTTTGAATAAATGAAAGCAAATAACTTCACAATCAGATAATTAGGGATAACCTGCTTGCCAATCCCAAGGAGTCTACATCCTTCTGGTCTATAGCTGAAGCTGTTAATCTGAACTTTACAAAATCCACAATTACACCACTAACATAAGCGAATGGTTCAACTGCAACAAGAGCTATAGAAAAAGCAAATCTACTAGCTTAACAATTTGCGTCCTACTCCACAGTCGATTTTCTGGGAGAGGCACCACCCACTATTCCCCCACTTGAATCCACAATGCCAGAAATTACTTTTCGACAGCGTCTAATCAGGCGAATTTTGAAACAGCTCAATATCAACAAGGCGTCTGGTCCTGATGAAGTGCCCGTCATCGTACTTAAAAAGTGCGCAAATGAACTCGCACCAATAATTTGCAAACTTTTCAGCCTGTCTTGCAAGAAAGGGGTTTTTCTTCTTGTTAAAAGATTACTCGAGTTCAGTCTATTCTCAAAAAGGGCAAGAAAAATCTTCAAAATAACTATAGACTAGTCGCTTTTGGAGAAAGTCGTAAACCACCATATCCTCATATATTTGCAAGGCTTCAACATCTTGAGCGATCATCAATATGCTTTTCGGAAACAAAGATCAACAGGCAACCTTCTATTGTATGTCACCCATATTTGGAATTCGGGAAACAGAGAATCAAGAGCTGTTGCGCTTGATATTTCTAAGGCCTTTGACCATGTGTGGCATGAGGGTTTGCTGGCCAACTTCAATGATATGGCTTGTCGGATAATTTTTGTGTATGTCTCATCAGCTTCCTGAAAGAATGTTCCCTGCAAGTGACCGTTGATAGATATCTATAGATATCAATAGATACTTTCACGGGAAGTGTTCAAGTGACTTGGCACATTTGATTTCAGCAAGAGCGGTACATATTAAAAATACGCGACGGAGTGTGGCTGCTCAACGTTTTGAGGTTCATCTCAGTACACCCCGAACTACACTGTTTGAAAACTCTTTCGTCGGGAGAACTGCTTCAACGTGAAATGAACTTCCTGAGAACGTGTTTCCAAATGGATTTAATCTCCAGCGATTCAAATCTAATTTGAATCGCTACTTTCGCACAGGCACCGCTCTGTGAGCGCCTTAGGTATTTTTCTGTAGTGCTTGTTGTTTTGTTCTTAAAAAATTGGTCTTCACATTCAAAAAAACACTCTCATATTCTTTTATTCTTTGGGAAAAGTTTTGTTCTTAACGTTCTCAATAAATTTGCCTTAATTATTATTTGGATTGTTTCCATTCCAGAACTGAAAAATGTGAATATTAAAAAAGTTAAATGTAAAGTGGAAAAGCATGTTTTGAAACTGATGTTTTTACTAACAAATTTAATATAACAGAATATGTCCATTGTCAAAAGTCACCCCTCATATAACAAACTCTTTCCTAACTTTCCCAAACTCCTTTATAAATTCGACGGGACATAGGCAGTCGTTTCTAGTTTTGGTAACAATAAAAGAAGCCGGTAATCATTTGTGATAGGCTGAGGAAAACTTCTTGAAAGAAAACTTGATTCTCTCAGTTGATATATACCTGAAATGTGATTGTTCTTGTCATGTGGGTTTGAACTTTGTTGGATTCCATTGATTTATCTTTCAGAAATATTTGGGATCTGTTTAGCGGCAGCTAATTCGAGTTTCTGCAATGTGATCATGTTAATGTTTTAATTGGGAAAAAAATTATATTTCAGAATAGTAAGCTGAAGATATAGGGAATATATTCATAAAGAAAAATTCAACCACAACTTCTTCATTTTGCAGAGATAAGAAATCTATTTACAATTTTTACAGAATGTGTTCAAGAAACATATATAAGGAATGGCTTTCGATCAAATTTCAAATACCAACTTTTTTTTCACGAATCCATCTGATATTTCTGTACATTCGATCTGGCAACACTGGTCGTGTTAGTATGGCCCGAATTGGTGCTTTACAGACACAACATAAACAGTTATAGAATTCTAAGACCGTACGAAATTCGATAGGCCAGCTAGTTTTCACTATTTATTATTTTTGAATTCCATTCGAAGCAGTGAGTAGTTAGAACTCTCATTTCTCTTTGATGGTCGAATTTTTGAGTTTTTGTCTATTCCAATAGATGGCGTTTTGTTGAGAAGAATCGTCATGTACTGCTTATTGGGGATAGTTGAATTCAGTCATCATCTCCAGCATAGACAGAAATACATCGTTGAAAAATCTCATTCCAAGAAAATATATCCAAATTTAGAGATTTGGTAGAATTCTAGACTAACAAATGTCCCGTTTTGTTGTTTTCTTTCATTTATATGGGTTATTTCAATCTCTTGATTGCTTTTTTCTCCGTGTTTTACATTTTCGTTCCAAATTAAATATTTTCATGAATCTGACGTTTACGATAAGATGGAAGATGGCATTTATCATATCTTAGGATTGATTAAATTTTTTTCATAATACAGCTACAAACTGTGAGCCAGAATTTCCAGCCTGTTTAGGTGAAAAAAATTATTATTCTGTTATTCCAGTTCTCTTCTAATAGAATTGTATTGCATAGTATTGTGAATTCTAATTATTATCCAGACTATTTATATAAAGAAAACTATACATAGCTTTTCATAAACACTTATAAACAAACAGTTATTGAAATTTAACGTACACGTTATGTTAACACTGGCGTTACAATTCCCTTTACCAACACCTATTTTCACGCACCCAAAGTCGAAAAAACGAAAGAAAAACATCAAGTGAAACTCCTACTTGAACACCTACAATTTATGTATGATATCCAAAACGATCTTAGTCGAAACTTATTCACATAAGAAATGTTTTCATTTCATTAGTTTGGACTTCCATTGTCTAATATGATATTAATTGATTTGAAATCCGTGAGAGAATCTGTAAAAAAAATTAAAAAGATTAGCTCAAAAATAACAATTTTGTTAAAGAAAACCTGAAATCACAATGAAATAACATCAAATAGCAATCAAAAAAATTCAACTATTAACACGATCTGAAAATTAAAGAAATTATTAACAAGAAATGAAAATTAAAAATTAAAAGATTCCAAACCAAATTACTTCACAACGTTCCGATTTTTAGTATCACAATCGTCTTTAGGATATAACTGGACTTATTCTAATTGAATATAACTGACCAATATTTGATGAAAATCCATAATAAAACTTATTAATACAGTTTATTATATGATTTTCACTATAAAAGGTTTTACAAAAACCGCGACACGTGTTTCGCTATACAACAGCTTCGTCAAGCATAAACTCCATAAACTCCCAGACTAATTTTTCCGAAATCTGACTATTTATAGGTCATTCGAGTGCTTTCACCTATCCCCTCTTCCCTCTCACCGCTCCATTGGTTTCAGCGGGAGCTGACGGTTTGGCGAGAGTTGGTCGTGTTCCGCTTGATTAGATTCTATAGATTTGTACTGGTTCTACAAAATCCAGGTTCTAGGACGTCAAGATCATGCGCAGTTGATATACAGCGTTCTGGTTCATTGAGGATAATTTCGGACTGATGCATCCTCTGTTCTGGTTTCGACTGCAAAATGATCCTAAACTGTTTTCAACCGTTCCGAATCGTTCTTGCTCTCGAGGCAGAACTGCTGACAACTGTTCACGTTGCTCATGCGCATTCATGTCGGAATTTATTTGTATTATTTGCTGGGATGTTTTTTTATTTATTTGAATGTGATAGAACTGGCCAATATTTGATGAAAATACATGATAATATATTCAAAAAACAACCGCGACACGTGTTTCGCTATACGCTTCTTCCAGCATATTGAGATGATGGAAGAAGCGTATAGCGAAACACATGTCGCGGTTTTGTAAACTGTCAAGTGTTTTTTGAAAATTCATTTATTTGATTTGAATAATTGATGATAGAGGGTAGATAACATTTGAACTGACTATAAGGATACGCTACATAACAAAATGGACATGATCAACAGTATTTTCACGTTTTCATCTATTAATATATACGATAGGTGGTACAGTGGTCTTCTCAAAAGCGTTCTAGTTCAAACAAGTATCGGACTGTTTGAGATTTTTTTGTACGTATCATGTCTTGCGCAGTTTCCAAACAGTTTTGGATGTTAGAACCAGAAGAAACCCTATACGTTACGCGTATAGGACAGTATATATATGTATATATATATATATATATATATATATATATATGGGGTGGAACATTCCATATACACCTTCTTCCACTTGAGGTGCTCCAAAA
>WOGP01005847.1:0-13822 GCA_015342065.1 Leptinotarsa undecemlineata | reverse complement strand
ATGTTATTTGAAACCTGTTAAAGATTCAATAAAGTTTTTGTAAAATATCAAGAACAGCACCCTTTGGTGGATTTATTCTCCATACTCACCCCCAAAATTGCTGAGCTAGCCGAGTGGTCATTTGAGTAAACTTTTCAGTGACCGAAAAAAATATTTTTGTTACCAACACGGTTTTGGAATATACCGAAGGGGGGTTTAACTTTCATTCCAAAACCAAATTTCTCTTACACCCCCGTTGAACAACGTAACACGTTACTACGTGGTAGGAGATTATAATGAAAAGAGACATGAAAATTTCTGTTTTTTACCACTTTTAATTGTAACTAACGTTACTGCAGTTTCGTCCTATATGGACATTCTCAATCTTATACAATACACTTTGTTTATAAATAATAATTGAATTATTATCATTATACTCTCCTTCCTTTACAATTAGATGGGCAATCTTTCATTGACGAATTTCTTCTTCTCCATACAAGTCCCTCATCTTCTATTGTTTTATTGTAATTGATCGTTTAGCTCTATCATTATCCTAATAATAATAATAAATGCTTTTACTGAAAGGTTACTCAGTACAAGATATATTAACCTAACCTAACAAATGGCAGAATTCGACATCAGCAAAGATAAATGCTCGGATATTGCTCTTTCATCCAAGCAAAAACAGCTGACTCATATAAATACAAAATATTTTGCAAAGTGGATAAAAAAAAGAAGAAAGAAAAAAGGAGAAATCGGTGAAAGGCAGGAAAGAGAGGCGAAAACGAATGAATGATAATTTCATATTTTTTTTAGTAGTAGTAGTTTATTAAAAACCAAACTACATGTATTTATAAAAGCATACAATAGAAGAAATGTGCGATTAATATGGATATAAAGAAAGGTTTGTCAAAACGAGTCTTATTATTGAATTTTTATCAGAGGTATTGATGATTCACTTAAGTATTTGAAAAACTTGTATGTGAAACATCAATATCGAAATTCTTTCCTTTGAAGATGGTCAAGATATAATGTATTTTGAGTTACTCGAGCAAAACATAACGTAAAACATATAAAACTTCAAAATTCAAATGTGTGATCGTATAAAAATATGAATATTACAATATAAAATATAAACTTGTCTTAGATTAAAAGTATTCGAAATGCTAGGTAGGGATGAAAATTGAGACATTAATTCAGTAGAATTTGACTCTGAGTCTTTTACAAAGATAGTCTATATGTATTTTTCAGTTAAGATTATGGTCAATGTGTATTCTGAGATATTTTACTAAACTGGATGTTTTCAAAGTTATGTTCTTATTTCTGCTAGTTAAATGAATATTGCTGTTTTGTGCATTGGACAAAACGTGACTATTACTACAAAATGAAATGTAAGATGTTTTATCAGTATTTATTGTCAGCAAACTATCATCAAGCCAATTTACTATAGTATCAATATCGTTTCTTGTATGAGATTTTACATCTTTCCAGGTTGCTCCATCAATTATTTATTAGTACTATATAATCAGCATATGAGACCACTTTTCCAGGAATATCATTATAATTCAAATATAATATAAATAGGATTGACCCTAAAACAGTGCCCTGGGGAACTCCGTATTTAATTTCTAATGTGTCGCTCAGTACACCGTCTATTTTATTCATTTGTACTCTTTCATTGGGTAGTTTCTGATTAGATCATCTGCCAGCTCTTTGATACCAAGATTATTTAATTTCGACAGTAATTTCAAATGTGAAAAGTGATGTCACGTACACAAAAAAATTCAATAAAAGAATATAATGTATTATTCTTCAGTATTATCCTCGTCGAATTTATCCTGCATACATTTAAAATCTTTTTTAAACCATTTTTCTTCTTTATTATTATTCCTACAAAACCCATCTTCATTTCCTTGAGTTCCAGACCTCCTTCTTCTAGTTATATGTTCTTTCTAGGTTAGGCATATTTGATCGATTTCAAGTTTACAATTTTATATTTCCAATAATGATTAGATTTTCGAAAGAAACACTGAAGTGACACACCATCTTCTGTTCGATCTTGGTTTTTACACGTGATGATTAATTTGTTTGCAACTTACTCAGTTTTCAATTATGTTAATTCCTACATTCTTGTTAATTTCTCTTGAATATTCGAACAGTTGAGACATCAGCATTATGCGAACAAAATGTATTCAATTACCGACATGATACAATTTGAATTTCCCGCCCACCCGTATCCTAACCTCCTAACGAACTGTCAAATATCATTACCGCACAATGAATATTACCAGCAGCAGTATGTACGATGTCAAAACGACAGTGCCGTTTTGAAACCAATTATGAGAAGTGCACATTATCGTGCGTCACGCCCTCGCTGTCGTGATATTATTGTTAGGTTGTTAGAATGGTTTCAGCTTTCGCAAACTTACTTTCGGCCGAATATGTTTTGCTAGAATATGGCGCATTTTTCGTTCACAGTCGAATGACAATGCACTTGCATATAAATCAGGATTATTGGGAAGTACTTTTCCAGTTGTTGTATGTGTACGTATACCCAACCCATTTGATTACGAGAAATGTTATGAGAATTTCGCACGATACACTGTCAATGAAGAACGTTTCCGTGTCTATTTCAATTCACACGGGTCTATATTAATGTTATTATTTCCTTTTTTGAAGGTGGGACGGGGAAGGATTACACCATGATTGCTGAAATTGCGTAGTGAAGCAAAAACAGTTGAGAAGAGAAGAAGAAGCCGTCTTCAGGTATGCATTCGTCCTCTTCGATACGTTCTACAATGGGTACTTACACTAACAGAGAGAGAAGGATAAATAGTATTTGTTATTTCAAGAAATGAATCGGTGATATAGGAAATAAATGGTTGATATTCCTCTTAAATTCAACACACTGCGAGATAGCTCATAAACAATGAAGTAATATAATTTATGATTCTTACGATTCTCTGATCACTTCAGACAATATTGTGAACGTTGATAGACTCATATTGCATGACACCAGTCTTTGTGAAGCTATGAATGATATAAGAAACAAAAGTGCAGCTACACATATCTTCATTTAAAACTGGCTTGTTTCCATCTTTCCTGAAAACTATCATAGTTATCCCTCTACATAAAGGAGGATATTTGGATAATGTCTCCAATCGGTTTCTCTAATCACAACCATTGCAAAAATCATTGAAAAATTAGTCGAAAAATGAATTGACTTTTCACAGTATCATAGGTAGCAACCACTCAGGTTTTAGGCTGAAAAAAGGAACTAATGATGAAATATTTTTCAATTCTGTTGATCACGATGTAATGCTTAGAAAACTCGTTGTAGTTGCAGAGAAACAAGGTCAAAAGAACGGAAATTTGATAGAAAAGAGTTGAAACTGTTGTGCCACCGGGTTTCATATTGACACCCATCTTGACCTCATTATTTATGAATCATTTGATAAATATTGATATATCTGTCTGCTTCAAGCTCTTCGTGGATGATACCGCCATTTTATGAAAATAAAAAAAATCAGGTGAACTGCATAGAATGACTGGAGAAAATAAATGTTGCGATGTTAATTTATTTGCCATCCCTTTATATCACGCATACTCAAGCAATATCATTTAATGTTTAATTGAAAGTGGTTGACAAGGTTTCATGGTAAATTTCATTAATTCGGAATCTTTAAAAATTGAAATGAAAAGCTAAAATATTAATTTAATGGTAAGCAATGAAACCTGAAATGAAAATTCAAAAAAATGAATAAAATAATCAGGATACAAAATGAAAATGACCATAGATTAAGAAGAACTAAAAAAGAAGAAGAATAAAAATAAAAATGACCAAAAAAACTTAAAAATGAATGACGTTTTGATTGTTAGTATGCACAATCGCCTTCAGACTATTAACTGGACGATTCCTCAGAGAGATGGCTATTTATAGGTCATCCAAGCGCTTTCATCTATCCCCTCTTTCCTCTCTCCACTTCACCGGTTTGGAGGAAGATGACCGTTTGGCGGGAGTTGACCGTTTCCCGCTTGATTAAGGGTTTCCATATGTTGCGTATCTTTATGATAGCTTGGCTGAATGCGTCGTTGGAAAACATGTATGTAGCTTATTTGAACTTTCTCTTGAATCAGTGTTCCTCTCTGTGGATGACCTTAGATTGGGACCACTTGATGTTCTGTTGATGAGTCCAAACATGCTCTGCTATTCTCGATTCTTTCAATGGCCTCTTAGTTTCACCGATATAGTAGAATCATATTAGAATCATAGTAGTGGTAGTAGATAGTAGAATCACAATAAAATCATATTAGACAATGGAAGTCCGAACTAATGAAATTCATCAATCTAATGCTTAGTTGATTATTTTTCTGTAGACAATGATATCTTAGCAAATGAATTAAATACAAAATTATTGGGTTCATTGATATTAGGCTAAAATTTGAAAGACACTCTGAACATCTTGATAGTGAGATATTTTCCCGATGTTATGCAGTGATAATGGATCTGATCCATGCATTCACTGATTCCGAGCTTTGATATGGAATAACATTTGAGGGTGCATATAGTCCAACTCTTCTACTTCTGCTGTGATATTACAAAAGAGAGCTGTAAGATGCCTTTGTGAGGTTAAAACAAGAGAAGCAGATAACTCTTCGCTTCCAATGAAACATTAAGTGTCATTGCACTGTATCTTAGAGGCGGATTCCTTAATGAAAAAACATAAAACAAAATTCAATTTAGTTACCACTTCGTATTTTATTCGAAATAATGAGTTTAGTTTAAGACTCTCCATCCCGATATCATCTGTCGGTCGACATGAAACCTGCAAACTTTTATAACGAGTTATTAAAAAAATTCTTGTCGGAGATCTTCAGGAATATTTTGAAGGATATTAATGGTATCGATTTTTAATCAACTTCATTTGTATATGTATGTAATAAGTAGGTATATCAATTCGTATTATATGTTCAGTAGATGATAAGTTATCGAATCTTTAATAATTCATATTCCATACTATATTCCAATTGACAGGTAAATATATCAAAATTTAGACCCCATTCTTCACGCTTTGTCAAAAAATAATTCTAATGACAATACACCATATTCATTATTGCTAAATTAAATATTGGAGTGATTATTCATGAAAATAGGCAGTTACTATTCCTCCAACTTTCTCGAAGATTTTTGATAATGAATATTATTTCAAAGAGAAGATTTTCCTCTTGAAGATGATCAATTGTTGATCGAAACACGTGTCGAGGTGTTAAAAATAACGATGTGTTGGAAAAACTCAGTAATATTCATTATTACACTAAAGGTACCAAACAGTGCATCACAAGTAGATACATAACTTTTGAGTATGCATTTTCAGAACGTCTGAACGATTTTTATTGGCTCACACAGTGTTCTGACTCCAATACAGTATGATTTCAACTCAAAGTGCCCTGCTATCTTTCTACGATGACTTGACAGAACTTACTGACTCAGGCGAGTGTCTCGTTGAAGTTCTATGTGACTTGACCAGGGCTTTTGACTGTGTTTATTATACTAAGCTACTAGAGATTTTAGATCGTTATAGAATAAGAGGAAATTCACATTGTTGTGTTTTATCTTTCTTCAGCAACATAATACAATGTGTCTCACTCATTCATTCGTTTTCAATATCAGAAATCAGATACTCCCAGTTGGGAGTATCCCAGGGATCTATATATGGGTCATTCTTATTTCTATTATATATCTATAATATAGACAGGAAAATACCATAATCTGCCGTTACTGCCTATGCAGAAGATATTAGTTCATATCTGCCAAAGCCACGAATTAATTAACACGAAAATGCGAATATATGTAGTTTCAAACTATTGCAATAGTCACGATCTGTTTTTTAATGTAAAAAAAAACTCAGTTAATCCGCTTTCATAATTATCAGAATGAAACCGATGATATTCAGATGATTGTTGATGACTCTAGTTTGAGAAACACCATGATACTGGTAAATTCCTAGGCATTCAAATGAACGAGAATCTTTCTTGGAATGAGCACTGTTATCAATTAGTTTCAAAATTGAGTTCATTAACCAATTTTTTCAACAACTTGAGAAATCAGTGTTACTATATTCTTTCAATGAAGGCCATCGTAGTTTGGAACTGCATCCTAACGTTTTGCCAGCACGAGTGGCTGGCTTCTTCAGAGGTTTTTTCATCTTGATAACTGGTGATTTCTAGTCTGTAGATTGTATTTATGTTGACTGTGGTAGTCCGCCTCTCTTGTTGATGCGTTGCTATAGGCCAAAGTGTTATTGCCTGTTGATGATGTTACATTGCATTGCGCAGTTGCCACTTTAGCATCTTTTAGTATGGGATTCCAAATCCGATCAAGCGTTACCGCCTCCTTTTTTCTGTTGTAGTTTTCCGTATGGATTTATGGATTTCTATGACTTCTAGTACGAGCTGACTATGGTATCCATGATCGTGGCAAGTAGATACACATCTTCAAACATCTTCTACTTGCCGCGAATGAAGATAGTGACACTGGAAATCTTGGCCGCGACAGCCTTAACCAATTTAACTTGAGAAATATTCTCAACATAAACCAACTTATGGCTGTTTATCATGTTCAGACGGTATGGTGTTTGGAAGGGGAGTGTGGAAGAATCGGTCAACTGACCTAACACTACTCCTTTTGTTTTGCTGTCTTCTTGAGGTTAAGTTTTACAGTTCTGTAATTATTTTACTGTAATTATTATAATTTCTCATCGTAGTTTGCGCTGCTCAAGCCCTATTCCCCGAAGCCCCGATACATTCGTTCGTATGGGGACGACAGCTGATTAACGGAAAAACAGATTTCAAACAGAACAGATTCGAGAGGGCACGCCAGCATTATCAACCAACACACTCAACACTCCCCACACCGTGTGATAAGTGATTATTGGGTCCGTGAATCATGTGCCCTGAGCAAGCGCAGTGAGCCAAGAGTGACAGTCTTCTTCATCTGTCCGGCTAAGATTTCTGCCTCAGTACGGCAAGCCGGTATGATTTGAAGATTCGAGAGTAGAGAAAGCATCATTTCACCAAGAACTCCAATAATCAGAACAACCATCTTGACAAAGTGGTCTGGATAGGGTCTGCTGAGTTCGAAGAGATATTCTCGATATTTCATCCCTTTTTTCTCGTCTTTTTGGACGATATCCGTCTCGCCAGGAGCTGAAAACTCCACGAAAAATATCGTCTTGCTCTGGTGTTCGGGAAGGACTACATCAGGCTTCTCAGCTTGTATGAGCCTGAGGGTGAGGAACGAATAGTTCCAATAATTTCGGCACTTCTTGTTCCCCACAACGGGGATGATGATAATATAGTACTCTTAGGGCCGCGTTATGTCGATGGATATAGGCCGCGGCAGGGCCTGTAACTTGTGTCAGCAACCTCTATACTCATCACGCGACTGCGGTAGACTTAGGTGTTGAAGACACCATTCTGGCAAGCCACAATGAACTCCTCAGTTTCCGACTTCAGCCCACTCGACCTGAGGAAAGCGAAAGTCAGGCGCTTTGGTAAGCCGAAGTCTTTAATGTTATTTAAGAATACCCCATATACTGGCTTATCCTTGTGTTTCCGCAGAAGTGAGGTGATCTCTAGGGCTTTTATATGAGCTTTTTGGTGATCGGGTTCCAACTCGGTGACAGATGTGATCACCTCGTTCAGTGTTGAGAACTGAACCGAGTTCATCAACTGCTCGGGCAGCTGCCATAAAGAGAAATGCTCCAATTCCTGCTCTCTCATGATAACGGACCGTGCAGAGAAAGGGATCCGAACTCCTGACGACTTTACAGGCTACATCCAGTACAATTCTGTCATGTAGACACTCCAAACTCTAAAGTCCACGGCCTTCCTGGTGTCGGGGGAAGTAAAACCGTGTCTTTACCGGGTCTTTATGTCGAGTTGATACAGCTTCTCCCGAGTCCACTTCACTACTTCAAACGACTAGAGTAAGATTGGAATGGCAAACATATTTGTTGCAGCAACTTTGTTCTTCCCTGACAGTTCCGATGACCAGATCTGTCGAAGTTTGTGGTGATACTTGCCGCGAAGAGAGTTCTTTACTGCTGTTACATCTTGTGAGTAAACATCAATGAATTATTATTATTATGTCCGTAGGGCAACTCTGCAATGAACAAAAACGTAACTATCCAACAAAAATCCATTCTACGCTGTTTGTTTAACGTTCCTCGACAGTATTAATGCTGAAACATTTAACTTACATTACACACGAGCTCAACTCTGATTGGATTTCATATTTATGAGTTGTCTGTTTATATTTTCACTAACAGGAATGACTTCATTCTCAATAGTGATATTCATGATAAAAACACTCGGCAATAGCAAATGATATAGGTAAATTAGAGCGGATAAGTATAAGATAACTGAAAGCGCGCCAAAACATATAAGACCTAGAATTTACATATGTTCACCAAAGAAATTGAAGTCAATATGCAGCCTTTCGTTGTTTGAAAAAAAAATTAAAATCGTTTCTGCCAGAAAAATGTTTTTGTAGTCTTTATGAGTTTTTAAATATAACAATGTGATTTGCTACTGTGTATATTTTTCCTGTTTTATCCTTTTATGTATAATGACCGGTTTCTATACTTTTTTTTAGTCATTTTGGTGGATTAATTTGTCAAACCTTCAGACGGTAACCTTAATCTCTTCAAAATCATTTTCCAGCTGCTGCTCCCTTATGAATGGAAGACATTTTCGGGAAATGTATATTTATTTCATTTTTCCACAACTTGTTCTACTATTTTTCCGAAAACCGTCCTTCAACCATTTTTCTTGTATGCGTTTCTTGGACCACTTAGCTAAACGATGTTAATGAGCTCATTGAATTTGCCACCATCGACACGTACTCGAACCGTCGCTCGTGTCAAACGCGCTTGCAGAAAGCACTCGAAATAAATTATTCCTCCTAGTGTGAAAGTAAATTATTCGAAATCCCGTCAAATTTCTAGAAACACAATCTATTGAGCAATCAAGTGAGCACTTACGAAACAAAGTGCAGGTGGAACATGTAGGAACGTTGAAAACAAGAGAATTACGTGAAATGAACTCTATGAACGACTCGTAGTGGTTAATAAATTGTGTGTAATAGGCCTATGAAAACAATCGAAAGCTTTTCCTAATCTACATAAAAGGCCGCCGATGCTATGTGCGCTTATCAGATATTACACCGCAAGTGTTTGAACATAAACTAGACAATTTACAACGCACGTTGATTACCGCGAATGTGTGGTCTTTCAATAATAATGCGGAGGTGAAAATATTGTTGTTTCTTGTGAACATTACATCTCTCAACAATATTATGTTTGATAATATGGGCCCCAGTCATTTATTTATTTATTTAGACATAATAACATCCATGTAAAAATCGGAAACGTCGGAGATACAAAGTATGATAATCCATTTTTTCATAACCTCATTTGAGAAGATATTAGAAAACGAAAAATTATTGTTTCTTTTGCCAATTGTCAAAATGAAAGAGATGACGTTTACAGAGTTTCAAGCAAACCGTTTCGAAAAACCACCATCAATTTGTAGTTTTTATATCGCCTGTTTTGGTAGCAACTTCACTAATGTGTCATACTGATTGAATTGATTTTTCAATGCTGGCTATCCTCATGGCAATTTTCATGAAACGATTGGACAATTTTTGTAGGCAATTCAATGGTGATTCAGTGATTTAGGTGATTAATTAGTTCGCGAGAGCTTCTGTATAATATATGAACAATTGTCGTCCTTTTTTGTTACTTCTGCTGTGGAAAATTTTCTGTTTTCAATAAAAAAATTGGTTCGCAAATTTGAACGATATGGTAGTATTGTGCATACAGTTGTACCTGCTGGACTGTTTGTTGATTACTTTAATAGGTGTATAAAAGTGTAAAACTGGTATACATTCTTCAAGGCAGAATTGAAATGATTATAAGTTATGGGGAAGTTGGAGAGTACGCACGGTATGTCTTTTTAACGAAATTGTAATGTAATTCACCGGTATGTGTATGTTTTGGTGAATAAGTTTTACGAAACTGGTTCAGTGACTAATAAAAAAAGAAATGACCCCAGAGTACTAAATGAAGCAACTTAAATTGAAGTTTTAGAAACATTTGCTGCAGAGCCCATGAGCTCCGTACAATCAGTATCTGAACAGACAAGACTGTCATGCGAGACTGCAAGAAAAGCATTGAAAATGCATAAATTTCATCCTTATAAAATGCAGATTCTTCAAGAGCCCCACGAGGATGATTATGATAGAAGAATACAGTTTTGTGAAATCATGTCTCATTGAGTTAATGCTATCCCTAATCTTCTAATAAATATCTGTTTCAGTGATGAGTGTTAATTTTTTCTGAATGTCAATGTTAATAGACAAAACAGTCGCTATTGGAGTGACGAAAACCTATATTTTCTCAGGATGGGCATACACAACAGTCACAAATATTTGGGCTGGTACTCTTGGAAATGCCACTATTGGTATATTATATCTGGAAGAAAACTTGACTGGCAATCTATACCTTGAAATGCTTGAAGATACTATCGATTCTCTCATAACTTATGAGCTAGAAACTCAAATAGATGAGAGAGGTAATGAACTTTTGCAGCAGGATCTGTTACATTTCCAGCAGGGCGGTGCTTCACCTCTTCATTTTCTTCCCGTCCGACAATGGTTGAACGAGAGATTTCTGGATAGATGGATTGGCAGAAGGGGAGCAGTTGAATGATCTACGATAACACCGGATTTAACACCCTTAGATTTCTTTCTTTGGAAGCATCTTTAATCCGTTGTTTATAAAACACACCCTTGGGATATTGAAGAACTTAAAAGAGAGAGGAATTACAGCAGCATGCTAGTCCATTTCTAGTGAAGTTTTCCGTAATGTTGGAGGGGAGTTGAAAAACAGACGACATTTCAAACAGTTTATGAGATAAGCGTGAGTAGATTTTATGTTTGAAATGTACTCGCAAATTGAATTTTATTTTGTAAAAGCACAATAATCAACAAATAAAAAATCCAACGCGTAAAACATTTGTTCCTGTCATTCAAGGGTTGAAACGGTGCCACTTACTCTTCTAACCATTTTTATTAAAAGGAGTCAATACAATAATGCATCTCAGAATAGGAAAATTCCAATAACATGTTTAGAATGCATGAATTTTCGGAAAATGCTCATCAAAAAAGGCAGGGTACCATTAGAAGCAGAACTGAACGCCAATCACATTGACGCGCCAGTTCACACCCATTCCCATTCAAGATTCTAATGGTAAGGTGTCCCCCTTGACTATAAAATTGACCTGTTTTTTCGATTTCTCACATTATTTACTGGAAGGAAGATATTATGGTTGGAAAATTTTCAAGTTGACACCCTGTATATTAATTTGGTAACAGTATATAGAATTATTACTGAGTTCCAAGTATGCTTTAACAATCAGTTTAGTCTCGAAAGATACTATTAAAAGTGGAGGTGTTGGTGTTCTTGTTCATTCTCAGAATCTAGAACGTACTAGAATTGTAGGACTGGCAAAAAGTTCATTCCTGATTCTCTAGTTGTTGACTTCCATACTTTCTTTGCAAGCCTGATTCGATTTTTGGCAGCAGAATTTAAGCGCCACTTTTGGTAGGTGAGAATTTTGGAGATGACAGCTTGCTTCTAATTTCTGTTGAACCATTGTTTGTCGATAGAAGGCTTCTTCATGAAAAATATAACATACGCATCCATGTCTGATAGAACAAAGTAGTGTCTTTCAGAATAACAAATCAAATGAACATTTAGCCAGGATAAAGTTCAGAAATTATTTTGAAGATCGTGAAGCTGTGTCAGAGAGTTTTTGTTGCAAAAAAAAAATAAATAAAATGAAAAATATACAGATTTTGACCTTCCAAAATTATTTTTGAAAATGAAGTGTGAAGTTATGTTCACTACGTGAATAAATCCAGCAACCAAACTGCTCTACTTATTGACAATTCATTCGAAACTGAAAGGAGTTTATGACCAGCCTACTCCAAATGATAACTTATGATGAATACGTATGTTCAGTTATGTTTGTTGATTACACATCTGGAAAACTAACAAATTTTCCAGTTCAGTTAGAAGAATCTTAGTTAGCTAGTTTATGAACCGAATAAGGCCATTTTTTACTGCATAAGCCTCGACTTCGTGACCATTTTCGTCATTTATATTTGCAATTTTTTGATATTGGACATTGAAATCACCGAATATTGAATTTCGGATGAGTAGTATGAGTAGTAGATTGGTTGAGTAGTAGAATAGCGTAAGCTAAACTCCGCCAAGATAAAAATAAGGACCATTATTATTATTATTATTATATAGTGCCCTAATCAATCTATTTTTGACCAAAAGAGTTGAATTCATGCATTTTTCCGTTCTGTTTCTTTCGTTGAAATCGAAAAGAGGCGACATAGCAACGAAAGGTTAGATTCAAACCATATTCGTGCTATCTAGCAACGGTATATATCAGGTGTTGCTGAGTTTGGACAACAATTTTATGTCCAAATCATAGTTTTATCTTTGTGACATGTATTTTTGTAAATTGAATACCTTTATTTTACGACTAACCTCACATACAGTAAGTTTGTTTTCATCTAAATGTATCAAAATGAAACTATATATAAATTCATCTATTGTAGCTTGTTCCCTGACGATGATAATAAACATTATCGAAATATACATTGTGTTATAAGAGTACACTTCCGTTTATGCTGCTTACTTAAATAAATTTGATCAAAGCTTTAAAAAACAGGGTAATCAAACTCACACATCCTAACTTCAAATCAGCNCAGAGATTTCCTTAACTAGATATTATACACTTCCACACATTGAAAATGTTACTCCAAAATTAATGCACCTCTTAAAAGATATGGATATTAAAATTGCAACCAAACTAGTTAAAACAGTATCCTCAGTTTTCTCGAAAACAAAAAAACCATTGAAAGAGAAAGAAAAATCTAATGTGATATATAAAATAGAATGTAATGATTGTCAAAAATCTTATATAGGACAGACTTCCAGAACCCTTAATAGCAGAATAATTTCACATAAAAGCGATTGTAACACCAAAAAAAAGACATGTGCATTGGCAGAACATGTCATATCCACCAAACATAAAATGAATTTTGAAACCTCCAAGGTCCTGCAAAGTGAAAAAAACTATTACAAAAGAAACTTTTTAGAAATGTACCATATCAATAAAAATGAGAATAGTTTAAATAAAAAATCAGACATAGACAACCTCAGTAAAATATATACATACCTTTTTCAAATTGAACGTAACAATTCTTGATCCTTTCCAAAACTAATAATAACTTTCAACGTTTATTTAAAAACAAAATTCTTGTATTTTCTTTTTCTAAAATTGTAAATTCACATTTCCCGCTCTAATTAAGTTGGTATTGACACACCTGCTGTTTTCTCCCTATTTATATTTAAGTATCAACGCGCAAGTCTCACTTATCATTCATGGTCTATCCACATCAATTTTAAATAATTTTTTGTTAGTCAGTACGCCATTTGCATTGTTATAATTCTTCTCCTGCTTTAACTTTTAATTTTTCGACAAACATTTTGTGAATGTATTTTATTACAATGACATAATGAGTTTTAAATAATATAAAGAACAATGAATTACAATTTTAAGTATATAAAACCTCAGTTTAGTGATCTAGCAAAAAAAATTTTTTATATGAACCTCGTGTTAGTAAGTATAACAAACTGATGTAATTACTAAATTCTAACATCATGTTTCTTTTATCTAGATGTCCTGAAAAAGGAATAAA
>WOGP01005846.1:0-12826 GCA_015342065.1 Leptinotarsa undecemlineata | reverse complement strand
TAGCAAACCCCAGCACATATCTGCGGTAGTAGGTGCAGAAACCAAGGAAGCTCCGCAAGTAGACTCGCCACACCACAAAGTTCTTCTTTTAAGCCTTCTGCATTTTTTCTTCTTTTCTTCAAGAAGAACAAAGTTCTTCTTTTCGAATTCCCTAGACATTTATCTTCCAATCTTTTTGAATTCTCTAGAAATTTATCTTCCAATCTTTTTGAATTCTCTAGAAATTTATCTTCCAAACTTCTCGAATTCTCTAGAAATGTATCATCTGAACTTTTCGAGTTCTCTAGAAATTTATTTTCCAAGCTTTTCGAATTTTCCAGAAGCTTCTCTACAAGGCTTACCACATTTTGTTGAAGTTCATCGAGTTTTCTCATTATTGAACTCAAATCACCCCCAGAAACTTCGAATAAAATCTTCTCCTGATTCAGTCAAGTTATTCCACAGTCTCTTCTGGAGTACTGATTTCTTTCTAGAACAATCTAGCTCCGTCTCTTCCAATTCTTGCTTCAATTCGGCGACTTTTAAGTCCGTTAGGCGCACTTTCCTCGAACACATTTTGTCTCTTCCCATAGAGTTTTCCCATAGAGTAACAGAGTTACACTCTAATTAATGTAAGAGTAAAGTAAGCCAAAGTATGCTGGCTGTTTTCAAAACTGCCAGGTTAGCAAATCTGTTCAGTGATGGAAAAAAATCTTTAAAAATACAGTCCAGTTGATTTTGGCAGAAACTATTATCAAAACTTTCATCATATTTATATTTTGTAAAATGATCCTCCTTCAATTGACAGACAAATGGAGGAGATCTTTTTGTAGTTGAAAAGTTTAGGATAACGGAAAACAGCTATACAAAACTTAATTATCAAAATGTTTGGTAAATCATTAATGAAGAGTTTATTTTATATTTCAACTTTATAAAATTTGTAATTTCAATAAATATGATAAATATGTGACTGATTGCTGTCTATTCGTTCCATTTGTTTGTGAGTTTGCGTGCGCTAATCCCCAAAATGACACAACCGATTTTGATGCGGTTTCCACTAATCTATTGTGATAAGTTTGACATTAATTGTTTGATACATTCCAATCGTTTCATTATTGAAAAATCACGTCAAACATTTACTGAAGAAAATAACATGAAAATGCCACTCTCTTGATTTGGCTGAATCTTTTATTAACTACAGTTATTATTTGTGAAACGATTTTTTTTTCAAATCAAAGACAATCAAATATATCAGAATATTTTGCTGGTGGAAAATATGGGATGAAGTCGCGGGTAGTAGGTGGTTTATTAAAATCAAATTATTTTTTGAAAATGTCTTCATCTGAAAAAAAAAGATTGAAGTAGGTACTAAAACAGCTGAACGAATATGAACATCGTCGTCTGGGTCAGATGACGTCATATGTCGAACGAAATTCGCTTTTTGATTACAAACTCATCGTCCTAGTGGTCAAAGAGGAATACTTTGAACATTGACTGAGTATTTTCTCTTGTTTGTTTTTAGTTGTATATCCAGTAAATGCACAATGACGTAATTTCATAGCAAGTCAACTGTATATTCTCTAGTAACCACCATTCAAGTTCTATCAATAAAATGATGGAAAAATATGATTAACTCAATCAAAGAATAAGTGTACATTTTTTCAATATCAGTGAGAAAGCCCGGATTTCAAATCATTGAATGCATATGTTGAGAGTTTAATTAAGTTTGATGAAGTGTTGTGATGTGGTGACTAGCTTGTATGTTTTATTTTCACCTGTAATTACCTCTCTGAAGTGTATTTAGGGATGATTGAAATAAATAATTTTCATTTGATTTTTTGTTATGTATCATTTCATAAAATTTATATTTACGTTTGATTTTCGAAATTCATTAACGTACATTTTTAGAATATGTCAGCAAGATATGTGTTTCATTTGAAATCATTAATCAGAAGTAAGTCACGCAGTATATTGAGTTACTCCAAATACGATAAATGAAAATGAAAAATTAACCCATTTCGAAAATTTTCAATAATATTATTCATTCAGACGATGATGAATTCAGGCGTTATTTTATGGACAAAGTATATGGTAGTGGCTTTTGTTTCTGCAGATTTCGAATGGCAAATTCAGCATATGGTCTTCTTAAAACTTCATCATATTCCCCGTAAACAATGAATATAATAAAAAAGAGGAGACCAACTGCTTCAACAAAGCAGGAATCGACTCTATACAATTACAGGACTATTCACTGGACACTGCCAATTGAGAGGGCACCTGAACAAAATAGGGACAGAGGCCTTGATTGTAGGCAAAGCATCAAAGGGACAGAGATAGCTCGTCAAATTCCATGGAAATGTTAAACACTGGATAACAGAAGGCGAACCATTTATGGACCACCCTAATCATGTCCATGATAATATGGCATACATTCAGGGAATCCGTACAAACTAGTACAGA
Source organism: Leptinotarsa undecemlineata (assembly GCA_015342065.1). NCBI lineage: Eukaryota > Metazoa > Arthropoda > Insecta > Coleoptera > Chrysomelidae > Leptinotarsa > Leptinotarsa undecemlineata. The sequence continues at coordinate 10,387 of WOGP01005846.1, read as the reverse complement.
ACACCCAGTATTTAAATTTAGTGTCACAAAAAGATGAGAGGAAGGTAGCGCAATGAGCCGATGTCGTGTTTGCCGGAGACTTGCGGAAAATAAACACGTCAGATGGCTCTCAAGTAATAGAAAATATTAACAATTCTACCTCTGAATTTTTTATTTGATTTTTATCATATTCTCCGTTCGTGCTTCCAGAAAAAAAAGATAAAACGACACAGCTCAGGAAAATTGTATCAATTAGATACGACATACTAACGTGATTCATCTGACGATATCAGTGATATCGTGAGATGAGATCAGACTCAGAGAGACTCGATGATAACGAGTCTCTTTCAGGGAAAAGCGAAAAGTAGTGCAGCTGTTTCCAAGTCGACCTGAGGACACAGCTGCCAGGCCAACTTCAGATTAAGTGCAGTCAAGGTAAGGGTACGATCTTCTGTTCCTGAACCGGAAACATTGATATTGTAGTGAATTTTCTCCTGAAAAAATTACGGCTGGCCGCTGCTGGTCTTCGTCAATCGATTGTAACTCGGCCAAGGTCGCGTTCAACTCGAGTTGCGCTTTGAGATCGTTCTAGATGTCACGTCGCTTCGAGAGTCTTCCAGCGACTTTCCTATCATCTTACAAATACTTTCATTACGAATTATAAACACTATCAACAGGCAGATTGAAAGAAGCCTAGTTGAAAGTGCTGTATGGAGTGACCTAAAAAAGCGGTAGAGTGTCAGTTTGAAGTTTCATTCAAACTGTTTGGGTTGTACTGACAGTGTAGCAGTGAAATTTAAATATAAAATGTTGTTAATTATTGTTGAACACAATAATTAACGTAATATAATAGTCTTGCATCTTGCAATATAAATATTAATCAGTCGGTAGTCAAATACTCGCTTGTGAGAAGAATTATTAATGTAATTTCGGTATATTCTGCTTTCCAAACCAATATTTTCAATATTTTTCAATTTGTTATATCCATATTGTTCCTCCAACAGCCTTTCTTTGTTTTACGAATAAAATTACTAACGAAATGAGTAAAGTTGTTTTCATAATTGCTCCTTTAAACCCTAAACATTTTATCATCTGATAAAATTTGAATAAAACAGTGTTTGTGTTTCCAAGTACAAAAGAGAAGAACAAAAGACAACACAAGAGATAAGGAAAATTGTATCAACTGGCTGCGGCATACTATCGTGATTCATCTGATGAAATAATTAGTTTAGTCCCACCCAGCCTTGTTGGCAATTACCCCGGTTCTTATTTAATTAAAACGAGGGAGTGCTAAGCATTTTAATTTTTTTGTCGATCTTTTTCAGCCACGCAAGGCTCTTCTCTTTTCTTTTGGATGGCAACGCAGTGAAGCACTGAATTAATCATAAGGTGTTTAGCACGCCTGAATCCGTGACATAAATTCTTTATTTTTTTGCTGTCAGAATTTTCCGGAAACGGTGGTTGAGATGTTTTGCCATGTCATGACTTGAATCAAAGAAATAGGCAATTTGCATTGATAATTAATTCACGTCTCGAAGTGTTTGTCATTGAATATAAGTAGTTGAATTAGAGTATTCAAAAACCTGAGAAGAAAATGGTTGATGTCACCGAGCAGGAGTGGAATATTAAACGAAATAGAAACTTGGCAATGAGAAATTGGTTTCTTGCAGAATCTATCTATACTTCTATAAATATGCAAGTTTGTGAGGATGGATATGTATATGTATGTATGTTTGTAGCCCTTTCACGCCGAAAGGACTGAACGGATTCAGATGAAACTTTACATAAATACAGCTTATACATCTGAATAACATATAGGCTCTACAATTTGTGTAATTTTTATCATAATATAACGAAAAGTAATGAGTAAGTTGGAAAAATTCCCTGAGAGTTATCTTGGCGTGCGCTACCAACACTGTTGGAGTTACATGCAGATAATGTGCCGTAAATAGTTCTAAATAAAAGTCACCGATAACATATATCTACCTCTTATATGGTAGCCACTATATGCTTAATATATATGCAGTATATGCAAAATATAGATTAGCTTTGACTTTTACACTAAGTGATTGGGACGAATCGATTAAAAGTTATCACGATAAGATTAACTTGACGTAACGGAGTGAGCCATTAGACGTCGCGTCATCTGTCGATGCGCGGAGGTAGAGGGTCGTTTTAAGCAATGAAGCGTCATCGCCGAGAACGCGATCCGAACGCGGGCAGACGCGTGAGGGCAGACGTCGTTGACGGTTGTGTTAGTTTTGCGAAATTTCTTCATAGGTAACATAATTCGATTCTCGAAGCTATTCATTACTTAGTGCAGTTTGTATATTTTTTGATAACTGTATTTGAAGGTAAAAATATGAATAACTAGCTGTTATTCACGGCTTCGCTCGCGTAGAATTTGGTGTGTCACATTAAGTTTCGTGACAGATCATTTTGAAAAAATAATTACAATTTTATTTTTATAACCCAAATCTTCTTCAGGTTTTCAACTTCAGAACTGACAAAATTCAATAAAATCTTCGAGCCTCTATTTTTCCTCAGCTACACGGTAGCTTCACCAGTAACTGATGAAGCTATCGTATCAAAACCGTATCAAAACGCGTTTCAAATAGAATTAATTGGGAAAATTCTATAAATTTCAAGGAAGTCATAAGGAGATAAAACATTTAAAAAAGTATATATTACGAACACAGAAAATGGAAAATCGTAAATAATTTCAATCATTACAAACTACAATAATTTTGAAGCATTTCTGGAGTTACTTGATGAGTTTTTTTCCGGAAAGTAGACGCAAAAGTGGAAAGTTACATAAAGAAATTACCTTTTCAATTATGTATCACTCTTTAGTACTATCGACCTGCAACCACGTGCGTACAATTGACAAACTCACATAGGTTTACTACTTAAGAACAGCTGATGAGAAGGGTGTCATGTAAACAAACATGTGTACCAACTGTTGGTTATGAAATATTTCATTTGTTGAAAACTCAATATACATATATATAATATAATGATACTATATCTTGAAAACAAGAGCTAATATATAATTTTTATGGTCACTTTCGGTTTTAACACGTGGAATTACATTAAAATCATCTAATTTCAACCCCGAAACAAAAACTTTGTTGTGTTGTGTAATATATCTCCAAGCTGTATCGAAAGCTTTATTCAAGTCGAAAAATATCACAATACATTTTTGTTTGTTTATAAATGACCTGTTGATTTGAGTTTCGAAATCAACGATATTGTCTTGGGCAGATCTTTGTTCTCTAAACCCGCTTTGTTCAGATATCATTTGGTTATTTTTTTCGAGGCTCCAAGTAAGTCTTTTATCATTTATTTTCTCCAAGAGTTTGCATAAAGTACATGTTAATGAAATCGGTCTAAAGGAATTTGTTTCTAGAAGTTTTTTATTTTGTTTTATGGTAGGGATTACAATGGCACGTTTCCAAATACTCGGGAATTTAGTTTGAGTCCAAATCAAGTTGTAAATCTGGAGAAGGATGATTTTTGCCTCGTCTAGTAGGTGTTTCAGGAAAATAAAGTTTGTGAAGATCTCATCGTGAGGTGTAGTTTTTGGAAAAAGTTCTGTTTGAACCACGCTGGTATTTTTCCCATTATCCACTTAATCCCTAGGCTTAGGCAAAATAAGCTCCGCATCCTGAGCCTTCTTTGGTGTTTGAGCCGTCTCTATGTATGCGTATTGCATTTGTAACCTCTTTAGGTTTGTTATACATAAACCTGGGTTCAATTACATCACTGCCTACCTACAGCAGAGGTTGCGCATTAAGTGCTTCTCGCCATAGGATCTGCCTCAATTGACCCATTGCTACTTCAAGGTTTACATCAGTCTTGCGCAATCGTAACATGGCCATTAACGCATCCTCCTTAACATAAAGGTCCAGAGGGGTTAAACCAGTAATTGATTCCATTTTTGCGGTTGATGTTGTCATCATGGCTTCTGTGATGTTCAAACAAGCCTGTGTCATTATTGCAGTGGGTATTTCAACTCAAAAATAAACTTTCCCAATGATTGTAGTTAGAACAATGTTCAATGGTTGCATTTTCTTCGATAGATACCACAATACCGATTCGTTTCATGATATTTCAAAATCTTGAAAATCATCACCAGTCGGTATCATGAAAACTGCCCGATGCTTGAATATCAATGAAAAGTCTGAATGAATATAACTCGCAATGACGATCAGAAACCCATTTGTTAGTAAAAAGAACGTGACCGAGATAAATATTTTGATACCTGGATAATGTATTGCATTCGAGAATCATATTTCATTAGTGAAAGGTGTAAGATAGAAGAAAGATAAAGTCGGATTTAAACATAGCTTTCTAGCAGGCTATCAAACGGGCAATTATCTATCGATTGAGAACCCCCTGTAAGATAATGCGTAGGAAGAATAACGAGAACCTGGAAGCCAGAGAAAACACAAGATTAAAACTGACTAACCACAAATTAATTCCGAAAACATTAATATTAAAGCGTGATAGTGACTCAAGCTCGTCCGATTCGGTTTGGACAGCTGAGGCCTTAATCAATTGATATAAAAAAATAATCGAAGCTGACCCAGAATCATTCTTTCAGAAACGTTGAGAGGTATGAGGTTCGTGCAAAAATATGTCATTAAACTGCGTTAACGAGAATGTTTACGCCCAACATGCCTGCAAACGAAGGATCGCGAATAATCATTGTGTATTGCGGAGGAAGTAAAGAATGGATCCAAATTTGGATGCGAATAGTATAATAGTTCTTGACAACGGTTCCTATTATTCGCGACAGCTCATCAAAAATAATGAAATACAAAGTTTTTCAATAGATAAAAATTTGTATTCCAAAGATTACTATACCAAAAACCAATTAGTTGAAACTTTACAGACAAAAATATTTGAAAAAATGTATGAAAGTATTGCTGAAAAGTATGGACACCATACTGAGTCTTCGCCCCTATGTTTTGTGTTTTGAATCCCATGAAGTTGATTTGGGGAAAATTGAAAGCGAGCATCAGGCGTACAAATAATATTCCAAAATCTGATAAGAAGATGATAGAGCTAATTAAAGCAGAAGTATCTAATATTACCACAGAAGTCTTGCAGAAAAGGATTAAAAAAGTAATTCTAGTTGAAAAAGCTAATTGAATATTTGATCTTTCCATATTAATGGTGAAAATAAGTTCATTATGTCTGATCGACAAACTGTTGAGTAAAGCAACTTCTGTTAGTTTGAATGAAAAAAAAATTCATGTGTCAATTGAGCAGTTTTTCTGTGGAAAACAAATTTAGTTTTGTTAATGACTGAATTGATGACACCACTAAACTCCGCAACAAAAGGATTTTTCAATCAATGCATGATCAACATTGTATGAAAGTGAAGAAGTAGAAAATCAAAACCTTCCTCTCCCAAAAATGTATCACAACTAAAAATATACCTCTTTTGATTCAAACAGTTTTTCTGATTTCCAAACTGCCAGATGCTACGAATTGCTCATGCACCAGTCAAAAGTTTTCCGTTATCAAACTTCCATGACAATTAGGAAGTCACTGTTATCGAACACTCGTATATTTTTGCCCAAGAAATTTAAAAAGTGAGTTTTTATAAGCCACCGTACATCTTCCATCCATTGAGGTCATTTCCTTCATTTCATACCAACCCAGTATTTTCCCCTGAGATTTTATACATCAAACCACGAAATTACTTCATTATACGCAACGTAGATATCAGCTGATTTGATTGGATGTTATTGAAGTTTTCATGAAGTCATCACAATTTCATATATACACGATAATTGCAGACGAAGCAACTTTCAGATTATATTCCAGTATTGGAATATAATTAGTTCCCTTGCTTTAGGTTTTCTATAACATTTTTGATAAAAACGATTTAACGCTGATTAGATGGTTTGATAATAATAATTTATGATTTCATTGTTTTCACTAATGATATACAAAAGAATATAAACACTTATGGTGAAAATAGAAAATAGGAGTCAGAGTTCAGTTTTTCTAGAGGAGGGTCTCTACAAAACTTGTTCTTCCTCTCAACCTTCAGAAAAAACAGAAGATCTCAATAGACTCAAATAAGATTGCCGTTATTCGATCATTGTTTCATGAATCAGAACGTTGATTAACTGAAAAATAGTAATAGAAATAATGATAATAATGATGAGTGGTTGCTTGTTGACTTTCACGGATCAATAATCAGTAAGAATGGCCAAGAGACAATGATATAATTATATTTCAACGAAGAGAAAATAGCAAAATGAGGATCCAACCATAATGTTACTGACAATTTTGGAGTGAAAAAAATTTGAAGCGGTTTTCAAAATTCGAAATTTGAGGGTTTCTGTTTCGAAGGATAGAAGTGTCAAAGTGCCTTTGAATCTCAGGTTGAAATAGTGGAAGGCAGAACAAAATCTTATCTTTCTATGTAGTTAAAAGGGTGTTTTGTTAATAATTTTGATAAAAAGGTTTAGACTATGTAGATATATCTTATTAGCCATATTTAGCAAGCCTTGTTACGGTATTGACTTGCGATATGCGGTCATTATATCTGCATCTGTAGGTGAGTGTAGGCCCACAGCACTTAGGCCACATGTGACCCACTGCACATTCTCCCGAGGAGTTGTCCACCTAGGCGATCGTCCATCCTGTCCTTTCCAGGAAGGTGGACAAGTCACTACGAGACATCTCCTTTATATCGGATATTTCAGGCCGAGACTCGCCGACCACAAATTCTATTTGGCAACCTTGAAAACATGATGATAAAATCAACAATGGGATCAACAAAAAACTCAATCAGTTGATACACCCAGCATTGGTCGATGGAATGGCAATATTGCCAAAAGTTACTCTTGAGTTGCTCAAACAATTGTAATTCTCAAATTCTCAGCTACTCTATTAGTCTCTCGTCAAATGAACAGTCTTTTATACGAAAATACGTGAATGGTCGCAGATGAAACTCATGTAAAAATCGGAAATGAAACGAGCCAATTACTCTGAAAGACAGGAAATATATTTTCACTTTCACTTACCCTGAAAAGTCATTAGTTTTGTAAAAGACAACTTCTAGGTAGTGCAGGAAAACGGTATTTTATGCTTTGTGTGACTTGATGGAGAGAGCTTTACTGCTAAAATAGACGTTCAAAGTGATCGAAATCGATTTTAATTATAAAACTCTCTACACAACGGAAAATTCTATTTCAGGAGAGGTTTTAGTGACAAATTGGTGGCAATTGATTTCTTAGTTGAAGGTCGAAATTTTATATCTAGATTGTGAGCTTTCATGGACAATCAAATTGGAGAGAATGTTACGGGGAAAAAGTCTGTTTTCATTTGTTTTTTTATTTGCGAGGGGAAAAATAGAATGAATAAATGATTTCTATTTCAACATAGTAACATTTCTGGCCAAAGAAATCGAAAATTTGCTTTCTGTGACGCCAAAAATTACGTACAAAATAAAATATGAATATGGAAAATCGGATACGGCAAGTTTTCATTCAGTATTCAGAATATTGTTTAGAATATTTGCATAATTTGCATGGAATTCGACATGCACTAAACATATTTCGAATACCGCTAGAGTTGTTCGTTTATTTAAAATTTGGTACTATACCTATCTTGGAGACCGTAATGAACAGACCGAAATTCTTTAAGAAAAACTGATTGTCAAAAGTTCATTTCAAAAACAGAACTTTCTCTAATGTCAGGTGCTTCGGTGAGCCGAAGTCTTCAATGTTGTTGAAGGAGCTGCCATATATTGGCTTATCTTTTATTGCTGCAGGAGAAAGGGGACTATGAGGCTTTCAACTTTGTCTTTTACAAAATGAGTCGCAACAAGATGACGGTGTCATTCAGCATGGAAAACTGAACCAAATTCATCAGTTGCTCAGGAAGCTACCTTGAAAAGGAATGCTTCAACTCCGACTCTCTCATGGCCAAGGACAATGCAGAGAAGGAAATCTGAATTCTTGATAACTTGATAGGCTTTATCCTGTACCTTCATGTAGAGAGTCCAAACTGAAATGTCTACAATCCTCCTGTTTTCAAGAAATCGTCGAAAGTATGATTTTCTATGCAAACGCATATGGAAATATATAGTGTTTCGGATAGTCTCCTCGAGTTGATACAGCTCCCCTAAAGTTTGATGGACTGGAGTAAGATCGGAACGGCAAGCATATTTATGGCATCATATTTGTTCTTTCCTATCATGTTCGATGACGAAATCTGTCATAGCTTGTGTTGCACCATCTGTGCAGGATGCATCTATCTATGAGCTATAATATCATCTTCGTAATCTCCACATCGCTGTGGCATTGTCCTCTTTTCAGATGGTACATTTATCTATTCCGAATTCTATATCGAAAGCGTGAGTATATTCTTTCATCGCCTCCATGGACTGATGGAGATATTTCTCTCCAGATATATATAAAGTTTAAGGTCATCCATATAAAACAAATGGGTGCTCTTATACCTCTGGTTTCCGATAGTGCCGTAGATGTACTCTCGTGAATTCAAAATATTCAGTCCCATAATTCACACGTGAATGTGGGTACCATTTGCTTGATCGTCATCCTTGTAGTCATCCGCAACATAAACCCGACCACCCACAGGTACGTAAATGAGGTGATGTATGTCCAGACACGTCACAGAGCAGTAGCAGGAGGGCACACTTTCATTTTTTGCATGATTGGAACCCCCCCACGCTGCAGGGATCCTGCGTCAGTATCTACTAGACCACAATATCACCACATTGGGGTAGCCCGCTTGCAGGTCAGACCTGAATTCTATCAAACATGTCTGAAATCTACTGGGAAGAAGCATCCGAAGAAGTCAAAACTAACCCACCGCTTTAGATAAGCTGAAAATCGCTCTTCGAAGAGAGTGGGAGTGTTTGCTTCAAGAAAATCTCAGGAGGCTCATAAGAACGATGCCCCAGTGAGTCCGAGCTATGATTTTTGTCTGAGGAAGGAACACAAGATAGTGAGTCACAAATTGTAATACGAAAACAACATTTTCTTTACTTTCGACTTCAATAATCAAAGAGTTTTTATTTTGATTTTAGTAGTTTTTTACTTTTTTCACATGTACCCAATACACAACATAAAGATAATTTAGCATGAATTTGGTAGCTATTTGCATTTTTTTTCAAAATAATATAACATCTAATGATTTTTTATGAGCTCATAAAGAATTGATCCTTTTAAAGTTTTAAGGAGTTATATTCAGTATATATTCAGAAGAATAACCATAAAAATAATTACCACTCAACTGTCTGAACTCGACTATGTTGCAAATGTTATATTCAAATTAGAAATTCTCAAATATTTTGTTAAAAAATAAAGTTCCATTATCTGTGAAATGTAGCTTATTTTATAATATATTCATGGGGAATTATCTAGATATATATTTTTTGATTAAACGATATCGCGTTCAAAATCAACCAACTGCCCATATCAATCATGCCGATCTACACATATTTCAGTAGTTAAACTATCAAACCATTATTACTTTCCAGTTTCATGTAATTGACCGGCTTATACAAACATTACTATTAGGAGAAAATGGCCTCGCTATAATTAACATCCGGTGCATACGGGGGAATCATTTTTATCACGAACATTAAGTAAGTTATTCCCTTGTTCGATTACATACGCCCATTTCCTATTTCTGTTGGTTTTTGATGGTACTGAATCCGTTTATTGGACGGGTGGGTTACACCAAATGTTAAATTATAGTAGGAGTATTATTTTGCTCCAATTCGTTGAACATGATACACTTCAAGAGATTAAAATATACCTCAGATAATAATAATGATAATAATAGCTCTATTGTCCAACAGTTACCCATTTACAGGACAATATAAAATTGTGTTCACAATACTTAACCATAAACGAAAAATAAAATGAACAGAAAAGAAAAACTAATTGTAATTACTTACTTCAAGTACATGTTAGCAATCCTAATAATCTTATGAAGGTTAGTGAAGAATAAATCGGCATGGGTACAAATCCTATTAAAATTTGTGCTCATAACATTCAGCATAATTTTAGTTCTTGCTCTGGGAGGTCTTAAAATGGATTGAGATCGTGAAGCTGGCAGTGGTACATTGAAGTTAATTTGTTTAAGAATTTTAAGACAGTCAACTTTCTCATTCGCTAACTTGAATAAAAATATTAGCGACGCACATTTTCTGCGATGCTTTAAACAAAAAAGTTCCAAACGTTCATATATGACATCATTACTGATACCTCTCTCAGGGTAGGAACCATCTATTCTGAAAATTAGAAATTTACAAAACTTCCTTTCAACTTTTTCGATAGATATGTTATGAATGCCATAGAATGGACCCCAGACTATAATTGCATATTCTATCTTCGAACGTATGTAGGTG